>LR551382.1:0-74880 GCA_900536415.3 Caenorhabditis sp. 38 MB-2015
TAATAAACTTGACAGACATTTGCTTTTAATTTTTTGCATATCGTATTATACATTCTTTAGCTGGATTCAGCAGAAAATTTGACTTTTGGTGAACTATTCTGTGAAGTGAAATTGGCCGATGAAAATAAAATTATTTCTGAAAAGAACAAACGTCGCCGCCCGCTCACCCGATTTGACAAGCTTTAAAAAATTTCAATAATTTGCTATCTATATTTTTTTCTTTTTTCCGATACTTTCATTTGACCTTAACCACTTCAAGCTATGTTCGGTTAATCCTAAATATTGCCAACTGCAGAATTGGTGTTAGTCCTGAGACCATCTTCGCCATTACCCGTTGACTTTCGATTAGTATTGTTAGAAACTTTCATCTGATCTTCGTTTTCTACAAAATCAATTTGTTTGAAACTACATATAACTTGATCTGTTTAGTAGGATACTAGCTCACGTTTATCTACAATCCAAGGGCTCGAAAGAAATTGATTTACTATTGAGACCAAACAAAGACTGAGCAAAATACAAAAGAAAAAACCGATATCTCCTGTTCTTCCTTTTTTCGAGCATTCAATATTTCCAATAATCGGCTGACATTTCAAATCCGCTGCGTCTATTTGTTTCTGAAATATAACTATGTTACTAAAACAAATTTTTGAGAAATACAGAAATATCTTTCATCTGAGTATCGATCTTTCGTCTGACTGGTTCGAATGCTTCGTTAAACTTTTTTGTCGTGAGTTCTTTCCAGGTGTTGAATTTGTTAAGACCATTTTCAAAATCCACTCCCATATCCTCGAGATTTTTGTATTCATCTCGAAACTTTTCAAAATCAGTTTTATCATTACCATTGAGACAATTCATATTTAGCAGTTCATTCATGAGTTTGACCAATCCGGACATGTCTTGTTTAAACTTCTCAGGTACTGTCATTTTTTTCAATTTTATTCTATCTAACGAATCTATGATTTGATTTATGAATCCATCGTATTTAAATGCTTGAATGACAGAATCTGTCGAAAAAACCACACTGGTATTCAATTCCGAAAAATATGAATTATTTGATGATTCACAAGTAGAGTACAACTTTCTGAAAGCATAAATTAAATAGCTTTTTGACATTAACAACTGTAAAAATTACAACAAACTTTTCTATAATATTCAAATCGGTGTTCATTAGTTTAATAGTATAGTTAGATAGAAAATCATTTTTGACATTTCGAGAACATATTTCGGTCGGTTGAATAACATCAGAGAAGGACAATACACAAAATGATGCAGAAATGGCCAGTGAAACAACAATTGTGACATAAAACCCAATTATAGAAATTTTCTCCAAAAATGAGTTAGTTTTCTTCAAACAACGTGAAATATTGGACGTAGTTAATGGGAACGTAGAACATATCGAAATTAATGAGAATGAAACATAGAAGAGTATCAAAGTGATATCATACCAGTTTATATCTCTCGGCTCGATGAACGTAGTTGATTTTGATTCGCCTAATATCAACGAAGATTGATTGGCTCGATTCTTAAAGAGGAATGAATAAAGGCATTGCGCACGTTGGTTTTAAATGAAAGAGGACTTTCAGTGTCTGGTTTTTGTAATATCTAGACCTTCATTTGATTTGAAAATAGTTTAACCTGGAGCATATATATAAATATACAGGATGACAAGAAATTATCCGGACAAAATTCAACGTTCTCTAAAAATCCGGAAAATCATTAACCTGTCTGACATTTTTCTAGTGATAGTACATCCACCCACTTTCAAATACTCATAATGATGTCTCTCAATTTTGAGTTCAACTTGTCAAAATCAGAAGTCAATAATTAATTCGATACTATTGAGAACTAAGAAAAAGGTTTCACATGTGACCAACAACTGAACTAAGTAAATTCAAGAAAACGCAGTCTTAGATTTTTCTTATTATTTTCAAAATTTTGTTCTCGGTTTTTCAAACACTCCGAAAGTCCTCAACACTGGGACACAGGACTTGGGAAAAGTAGGAATAAGTCTGGAAAAAATTGAATCAGTATGACAAAAAAAGTCGAACCATACATTATTCCCGAAATTAAAATAACATCGCACGCGAAAAATCGAAGAAATGTCATAGAGAATATTTTACTAATGTGTACTTCTATCTAACAAAATCGCTTGTTTGTGGGTCGTTTCGTGATGCACAACTCTGCTCACAGATCTATTGGGGAACTGCAAATTCGTGAGCGGTCTACTGGGGCCCATATAAGCCTACTGTAAAAATTTCATCAACTTTTTAAGTGATCGCAAAAAAAGGTTCCCTTGTCATTGGCATATGAGCCGAAAATGAAAAGTTCACCTTCAAAAAATCAATGTTCGTTGCAATGTATTTTTTGGAAAACTCGAATTTTTCAATTTGGTTTCCAATTTGAGTGATATAATACGATTGCGACACACTCATCCAGTTGATCCATACATGAAAGCTCACGTTTTTCATTGGTGTCACTATTTCTTGTATTGGAACTACTAGTTTTTGAATTTCAAATAACTCTTTCTGCTCATCAATTTTTTGAGAACATCCATCATTTGTTTTTGCTTTTACTTGTAATGTTTCGAGTTTGTTAGCGTCATTGACAGCGGATTTCAACCTTTTGTAATAGTTCTCGGTTTTCTGAAAACAACAGCTTTTACCTGCCACGAGAAAAACGTTCGTGTGTTTTTTTTTGTTATGCTCCTTCATCTCTCTTCATTTTTGGAAATAGGAAGACATTTTTACTACCGTATTTACTCTAATATAAGGGCACCTCCAGCTGAAGGCCGCTTCTGATATAAAGGCACTCGGGATAGTTCTGATTTAGACATTTGGAAAAGTAATTATTAGTTTGTAGTGTGTTGATTTTGTTACTAAAACCCATTAAAGTGTTAATTTATTCAGTGCATCATCAAAAACGAAACGGGAACCTCTAGGTATTTCTGAGCCCTTCCGGCTCTATACCAATATAAGGGTCTCAAAAATAAATATGGGTCTCAAAAAATAAATAAGGGTCCCAAAAAAAATAGGAGTCTCACATTTTTTGTATGGGTCTCAAAAAATATAGGGGTCCGAGTTTTTTTGTAAGGGTCCCAATATAAAATAAGGGTCCCAAAAAATCCGACTTTCCAAAAAAAGAAATCTGACATTTTGCTCTCCTTTTTTGATTTCGAAGTTTAGGCTTAGGCTTAGTGAGAAATGGCTGAACGCTTAGTTTGAGGCTTAGGCTTAGGCCCCATTAGTAGGAAACAGGCGGAAAAAAACTGCAGATAAAACAAACAACATTCGGCATAGTTGGTTACACAGTTACAAAAAAAACACAAAAATAAAAAAAATGCCAAAGAAATTCCAAAAATTCGAAACAAATTTTCGGACCCCTGGTCTTTTTCGGACCCATACAAAAAATGTGAGACCCGTATATATTTTTGGGACCCTTATTTATTTTTTGAGATCCTTATTTATTCCTGAGACCCTTATTTATTTTTTGAGACCTTTATTTTTTCTTGGGACCCTTATTCATTTTTGAGACCCTTATATTGGTATAGAGCCGAAATATCTCTTCGAAATTATATGTTTTCCATAGAATGAGAGTACTAAAGGGTTATTTGGCATGAAAAGAACGCTGGGAACATTCATTTTCCACAAAAGCCCGGCTGAAACGCTAGAAAAATAAGTTTTTAAAAAGTGCAAAAAAAATATATGTCAACAAAAACGTGAAAAATCATAAAAATGACTCTAATTTTGCGTGAAAACATTGAAAATTTCGAGAAATTTTAGAATTTTCAGTTTTTCCAGTAATTTGAGCTTGTTTTGCATTTTTTCGAAACTTAACCATACCAAATGTGTAGAGAATAAAAAATCACACAAGATCCAATAAACTTTGTTGTGGTTTTTTCATTTTAAGCATTGTTATTAATACATGTAGGTTATCTTAAAAAACAGAAAATATTGATTTTCAACTTTCCGCGCGGAGCTTTGCAAAAGTTAGAAGCGGGATGTTGATCAGAATGAAAAACTGTACCAAATGACATAGGTCTCACTCCGAAGTCCGTTAATACCTAGTTTCATTTCTCTTGTTAGTATGTAGTTTAAAAAAACAAAAAGTAAGAGATTCGAATTTCTCCAAACATAGGTTCTAAAGTGTATACACACTTTTCGTACGAAACATGTGTTTTTTCAATAATAAAAAAGACGGACGAAAAAAGAAACTTTGTGCGATGCATTTTCTTGTTCATGATTTTTTCGAAAGGCTTATTGATAATGTGGCTCCCAGAAATTTGAGCACTGTGACGTTTCGCCAGCGAAAAAAGTGAGTTTTTTTTTCCTAGTCATGTGAGGTTGACAGATGACAAGCCACGTCTACTCTACGCAACTTTCCACACGTTTTTATTGAAATTGAAAAAAAAGGTAACCTCATCTCGCTCGCATTGATAGAACTTCTGGTTGCGAAATATTGGGGAACCGATAATGTGGCTATGACTACATTCAGACTTACCTCCTTGAAAGATTCGAATGGAATTTCTTTTTCAACATTTCTTCTTAAAAAAGTTATAAAATTCGTTGTCTTATAGTACAATTTTTTCAATTCTTCGATGCTTAGATTCACTTTGGATAGGATTGAAATTGACATGAAGAGATCATCGATTGTTTCTGGAATGACAATCATCAGAAGTTCGGGTTGTGTAATAAAAATAGTTCATAAGTGTTGTCATCATCAACATAGTCCTCTTTCACTTCTACCAACCTTTTTTGAATTGTTTTATTCTTTTATCACAACACGAATTCATGTAATCATAGTATACTCCTCTCTCATAAAGATTATAACAAAAAAGTGATATTAGAGCAAACCAGGTTAGAAACGTAAGAGTCGTGTAATACCGTTTGTACCCTTTTATCCGCCTTATTTTGTTCAACAACGATTTTGAATCGGACCGTAATTTGAAAAGAGCAACTGAACATATACCAATGGCAAAAACAAAAAGGGAATATACATCAATCATATATTATAACTTTGTTAGAAAATTTAAGAAATGAGACTGAGAACGGTCCCACGAGTCAAAGTTAGGCCACGCTGGAATATACATGTTGATAGTTTAGTTTAGATGGTCTGAAAACTTGACAGACATTGCTTTTAATAAACTTGACAGACATTTGCTTTTAATTTTTTGCATATCGTATTATACATTCTTTAGCTGGATTCAGCAGAAAATTTGACTTTTGGTGAACTATTCTGTGAAGTGAAATTGGCCGGTGAAAATAAAATTATTCCTGAAAAGAACAAACGTCGCTCCCTTGTTTTTCTTTTTTTTCTGAAAATCGCCAATACTATAAATGTCGATTTTTGGAGATTTTCAATCCCTTTTCAGAGTCTAAGGTAAAAAAATATTTTAGATGAATTTTTTTTAGATTCATACATCTGAAAAATTACCCTTAATTCCAGAAAACTCAAAGCAGTGCCGAGCAACAATTTCGTATTCCACATCTGAACAATAAATGCAATTCTTCCTTTTTATGTAAGTTAATTCTCGGAGTACTGTATATGACTACAGTACTCTGAGAAAACAGATTCTACACTTTTCCCTATTCCGATGAAATTAATATGTTTTTTTTCATTTCACACTTCAACGACTACTATTGCAACAACACGCGACTAGTTCACTCAAAGATGATGATTGGATTATAGAAAAAAGTGAGTTTTCATTGATAAAATTTAAATTCAAGATGATACTAGCAGACGATCATATAAATTTCTCTTTTCCCAATAAGGCAAACAATTCTCTCCCAGCATCATATTCTTCACAAACCATCAACAGCCAAAATTCTTCCAGATTTGGCAGACCTCGAAAATGCACCGGCGATTTTGGAATTTAATTCTTCCAACATGTTTTTAATAAAAGTTCAGTTTTAATATTTCTGATGTTTCACTAGGCTTTTGGATTTTATAATTCCTTTGATATATTTTATGACTTAAATTCAATTTACATAGACATTTTCACAGGACTGCTTCATAAAAGTGCGTAATTTGGAATCAGTAGAGGTAAGCAAAATTGTTAATTTTTTAATACAAAATTGAAACCTCAAAATTAATGTTATCTAACCGAAAGTCGGATAATAAGCCAACTAGCAATACAAAACCGGCCGATTTTTATTCAAACTGGGAATTGTTCAGGTTCTCTTATTGTTAGGTTTCAGGCCTTCCTTTAAGAGTTTCCAATCGGATATTTAAAATGAGTTCACATATACATGTTTATTTTAAAATTAAATAAAACAACAAAAAAAAACATTAATAATTTTGATATTTAATAAAAAAGACGCAAAAAATAGAAAAAAAGAGAAAAAAGAAGAAGAAACTTGTTGATAATGGATGATATGACGCGGCTCCATTGTCTCTGAAAGTTTGATTGAGAAGTTGAAATGTCTATTTTCGAACTTACATTTTCAAGAACAATCTCGTCAATATCAATCGGCATAAAATCATCTTCGAACTTCCCTTCGGAATATCGAGGATATTTGGGATAAGCTGGACCTATAAAAACCCTTTTGTGATTTTATATTTGATTAGTTCCACTTTGGAGCTCTGCAGAATATTCTGCGAAAAATTTTAAAGGGTATCAGAACGCATGACTTTTACAATAGAGGAGTGTGCTTTATATCAGAGGGAATGCGGTATACTTCAGTTTATCAAATAAGAACATTCTAGAATTTTCAAACTTCATAATTGGGCCAGGATAAACTAACATTGGTGGATCGGCAATGTTCTCAAGTCTTCGAAGTTGACATTGGCCAAGCATTCATAGAGATCTTTTGACATCTCACACTTTCGCGGTATAAGCATATCGGGAATCGCTGACGATGAATGGATAAATTGAAGAAATACAAGCGCGATGCAGGCTTTCATCCTTGGTTGATAAACGAGGAGGTTTTGATGATTTGTTATGGAAAAAAGATGGGAGACCGATAATAGTTGGAATTACCACGTATAGAGAAATCGTCTCGTTTTCTTCACGCCAAATATATCAAACTTGAATTAGTTTTTTGAAGTTTCCTAAATCTGTTGGGCCTCAAGTGTTTTGATTTAATTTGAGAATCTGATTAGGAGTTAATTTTTGTGCTCACTGATGACATCAACGCACTTTTACAGCTTTCATGTTGGAGTGGATTGAATCGATCTTTGAAAATGTTTCTCATTTTGTCAGTTAGAATCTTCAATTACCCTACAAACTGTCTCACAAGGAGGTCCAAGTACTTCCCCATTCCACATCCGCCTAAAATTTGTAATTCATCTAGTCTGAAATTTTAGCTTTTCGGTAAACCATTTGTTATCTACTAGAGGGGGGTCTTCATTTCAAATAGAGTAAAATCCGAAGTTGTGAAGATCTTCAGTTTAGCTCCAATCAATATTAACTTTTTCCAGATCGCAACTACTGACGTGGTTGCCTCACTTTTCGATGAAGAATGTGTTCTACGCATAACTCTTTATCGAATATCACCTCATTCGACACCAAAGTCTGATCTTTTATGGCTAAAATGATTTTGTGAATGATTCGATCAACGAAAGTGCATGGAAGTGTGTATTTGTTTTTTTTCTTGTGAAAATTTCAGCTATTTTTCTCAAGATTGTAAAGTTTCTTCAGTTTTCTGAGCATATAGTTTGTTCCCAAAATTACTGTTTTTTAATTTTAGTTTTTAGATATCCTGAACAAATCTCCTATACAAGAAAAACACATTTCTGTGATAATTTACGAAAATTTATGCAATTTTTAAGTAAATTTCATGTGTATTGCATATTTCTGATCAACTCCATCTTTTCAAATTTTTTCAGCTCTTCAAAAACCTCCAAATTGTGAAATCCCATCGAGATTGCTATGAAATCCAAAAATCCGAACAAAAAATTTTGAGAACTTCTCAAATTGTCCACAAACGTGGTTTGCAATAGAGCGAACAAAGTCTATCCAACACATGTTTTATTTTCATTTCCCGGATTTGTTCACTTTCAAAACGATGTTTCTATGTTTTAATCAACGTTTCTTTGTTTTCAGATCATTGTATGAGTGTGAAATCAGTATTGGGGGATTTACAAATTGTCGTTGAACGTCATTCGGATGCTTTGAAGAATAATTCGGCGATTTTTCGGGTTATCATTGCATTTCGGGTTTTCGGATTTTTATTGTCGTTTTTCTCATTCGCCAGAAATGTTCTATGGTTACATCCATATCAATTAGCATCCATTGAGGTATTTCAAACTTATTTATTGTGAAGAATTTCATTTTTCTAGGTTTGGCGTGTATTCACAGCAGCATTTTGTGGACATAACTTGATCGATCTCGCATGGACGATATGGAGTTTGTATTTCGCCACAAATCTTATTCGACTCAATAATTCTAATGAATCCCTGCTTAAATTATACGCTATTACTCAGGTTCGACATTATTCTCTGAAAATTCGAGCAACATCAAGTTCATCGCCAAAGTCATACTGTTTGGTGTTAACACTAAATTCCATCTAGCAGGAATAACTAAAAAAAAACAAGACAAACTGACAGCAAAAATTGAATTGATATGATTTCCATATCAAACGTTATGATTTGGATGCCAGAGTAATTTGAAAAAGCTTTTTCGTGAAGAATTTTAAACGACCAACTTGAACTAGAAGATTGATTTAAAAGAGAAAACCTTCATTTTCTGATGGTTTATTTAGGTTCTGTAAATGAAAAGTCAGTTCCGTGAAATTTGATACCAAAAAACGCATAAAATTAATTTTCCATGCCAGAGATCCTTCGGAAAACGCCTGCGCACTTTAACCTTCGAGCTCCCTTCGCCGGCGAAAGTTTGCCGCAACTGGCGCACTTTATTGAATACGTGCACCGATTCTGAATCTAAATTTCAACAATATGATTCATTCTTGATGCAAGAAAACCTGAAACAGAAATCAATATCTATATTTTGACATAGCCATTCTATATTACAGGCTCTCACCACTCTCATCATTGCCATTTTCGCTTACATCACCTACGTCGTTTTCGATTCGATCAAATTCTTCTACGTCGAGCCACTTGTTGGTCTCATACCGATATGCTCCACAGTACTCGTCCTTATGAAACAATTCCTGCCGGATTCGATTGTGCTAAGCACTCCAATTGGGCGCCTCAAATACACACATCTTCCATTCACCGCCATTTTGATATCATTGGTGTTGGGGTTATTTAAAATCACATATTTTGTGAGTCAAAATTATGATAACTTGAATAATTGTTTGTTTTTTGTTAGGTTACTTTTCTACAAATCTCAATTGGTGTACAAGTTTCGTGGACGTATTTGAGATTCTATAAACCACACGATACAGATGATATTTATGGAGATCAAAGTGAACATTTCACATGGGCTAGGTATGGTATTTCGACATTAAGACCGAGAAATTCAAAATTTAGAATATGTCAACAATTTCCGCCTGAAAATGAACTACAAATTTCATGATTTCGAGCACATTTTTATCGCTAGTTGTAATACAGAGAATTTAAGTTCCATATTAGTACTCAAAGCCGCTAGAATGAAATAGGAACCGTATTTCAAGTTCCGAAAATAATGCCTACATTCGTCTAATCGATTTTAAACTTATAGTTTTCTAGAACATGTAGTCCGTTCTTTCAAACACAAAGAAAAAATCAAAAATAATGTCTACTTTTCTAAAATTTTGGCGACTTTTCTATTCGAAAAAAGATTTTTCAGTGAAGCTCGTAGTTTTTGAAAGAGACTATTATTTTCATTGATTAAAAATGAAACAATTCAATCCTGAAATTTTAAATAAAATTTGTGAACCTCGACGCCCTTGACGAATGGAAAAAAGCGCTCAGAAATTCACAAAAAAAAACCATCCTCATTTTCAGCCTCTTCCCATCTCGAACTCAACTCATCTTCACACTCATTGGACGTGTCTGCTTCAGAAGTTTGGCCAAATTAGGAGTATGCAAAAGACCGGTATATTTCGCAAAATCTTTGATCTTATCTCAAATTTTCCGTTCTTGCAGGTACGTCACGTCGATTTGAACTCGCTCCAATCGGTTACTGTAGGTATCAATTTGCCGGCTATTGAAACGTCGGCGAAGGATTCGGAGAGAAGAAGGTGAGGATTTCGTTATCACTGTGAAAAATGTTTGACGATATTAGTCGTTCAAGAATCGGTGTCATTGGGTTACTCTAGCTTCCAACATGGATCTTCGTTTCCCGATAAAATAGAAAAAGTATAATAATTTGCGGTAGTTTCTAACGTAGATTTTCGAGGAATTCGATTTGGACACCAATGTATTCTCAAATTTTATTAGAAATTAACGAACTGGTTTGGTAAACTATATAGTTCAAAATTCATTCAGTGCTATGCGCTTAATTGATAAGAACCCTCATTGAAACTATTAAATTTTCAGACAAAAAGCGCTTCGAGAGCTCAACGATCGTTTGAACAAAACGCGTCAAACTGAGAACTTGAACTATGGAAATTGGGATGAAGAGGAAGAAGACGATGAAGAGAATAATGATGCGAATGCGGAACAACAACGCTCGGAGAATCAAAAAGCCGCCTCATCTGACATTCCCGAACTTCACTCCCCTCGAAATCAAGAATCTTTGGCTTAAAATAACACCGAAACATTGTAATTTTTGTTCTAAAAGGGTACTGTAATTAGGTTTTTATCGGGCGGGGCTTTTTATTCTTTGTTTTTCTTCACGCAACAACACAAACAATTTAATGTGATCTCTCTGGGGTTTTTAGTGCATTTAATGATTTTTTTAATCAATGTCATTGCTCTTTTGTTTTCACTGTGATTCTTTTTTCTCGTACTAATCAATGAATTTTACGCCTATGTACTTATTTTCAGGAAAGTTACAGCAATACGAATTGGTTGGGTTGAAATCGTTGGTTCAGTGTACTATGAAGTGTTTGATGATTGATACTCTGAAATTGTGCTTCTAGAATCGGACACTATTTTCTGGGATTTCGTCTAGAGTACTATAATACAGCTACTGTAATACAAGATGGTTACAAAATAGGAAGACTGGTTTCTCCACGTCTCTGTTCTACATTTTTAAATTTTAATTATCCACGGAATACTGTACAACAAACACACAACGTTCTCTAACGACCTGAATAGCGCATGTGGTTGTATTCTTGTCTATTATGCACAAGGTTAGGTGTTCGAATCTTTTCATCACCGAAATTTTTTATTTTTGTGAATTCTATTTCTAAGTTTTTTTCTCTGCGTCTCTCGAAATCCCCCACTTTTTTCCTAACTTTTCAAACATTTTTTGAGGTGCAAAAATTGAATTTCCCGGGATCAAAACCACTGAAATATAGCACATTCTGCATGGGTTTCTGTACTCTTTCAGATGCACTAATAAAAAACAGGGGTTGTGAAAATTTTTCGAAACTTTGAAGGCGAATTTCTCAGCTTCTAAAGCGTCTTACAGAAAACCGGGGGCACAGCGTGTTGCTCTTTTTGAGCTCTACAAAGTAGGCTATTCAAATCGACAAGTTACTTTTTGACCAGAAAAAAAGTACAGTCTAACCATGGACGTTTTTTCAGAATCGGCTCCGAGCGATTTTTCGAATTTGAATAGCACATCTGGTAGAGCTCAACGAGAGATTCAGAATGTGCTATATAGTTGACCTGAAAAGCATTCGAGGCCTGAGAAATTAAGCTCCAAAGTTTCGAAAATTTTTTTACAACTCTCTTTTTTATTGGTGCATCTGACAGAGCTCAAAAAGCCATGCAGAATGTGCTATATATCATCGAAAATCGACAACGGAAAAGTATATTTTCATGCTCCAGAAGTTTTTAAAAACTGTGAGAATCAGTGTGCAAATTTGAGAGACGCAGACATAATTTTTTAAACATTTACAAATCTGAAAGTCAATGTTCCCGTTGTCGATTTTCGATGATATATAGCACATTCTGCATGGCTTTTTGAGCTCTGTCAGATGCACCAATAAAAAAAAGAGTTGTAAAATTTTTTTCGAAACTTTGGAGCTTAATTTCTCAGGCCTCGAATGCTTTTCTGGTCAACTATATAGCACATTCTGAATCTCTCGTTGAGCTCTATCAGATGTGCTATTCAAATTCAAAAAATCGCTCGGAGCCCATTCTGAAAAAACGTCCATGGTTAGACTGTACTTTTTTTCTGGTCAAAAAGTAACTTGTCGATTTGAATAGCCTATCTTGTAGATCTTGAAAAGAGCAACACCCTGTGCCCCCGGTTTTCTGTAAAACGCTTTAGAAGCTGAGAAATTCGCCTTCAAAGTTTCGAAAAATTTTCACAACCCTTGTTTTTTATTAGTGCATCTGAAAGAGTACAGAAACCCATGCAGAATGTGCTATATATCAGTGGTTTTGATCCCGGAAAGGTGTACTTTTACTCTCCAGAAAGTAGTAAGAAACAGTGTGGAACTTTAAGAGACGCAGCGAAAACCTATTCAGCATTTTTCACATCCAAGATACAATACTCCTTCACAGTAAACTGTACTACAGTAATCTATTTCAAGAACTCTCCTGAACGCGCTTCTAGTACTAGTAGTAAACCCTATCACTCAAAGTAACTCAACCCTAACTACAGTACTTACCTTCGAACACTATATTACTCGAAATTGACTATTTTTTGTCCAGCCGACTAGTATCCCTGTAATTTTTCTGAAAAATAAGTCTAGAAAAACAATTCATTAACAACAACAATAACAAAAAGTTTTAAAAAACAATGATTCTTCTACTGCATAATTCGTCCTTTCTTTGCCAATTTCTTCTTATTAATCGCTTTCTTCGCCGACTTCTTCAATGCACGTCGTTCATTCTGCTCTGTCGATCTGGAAAAACAAAAACTGTAAAAGAAATTCCTACAGAAAAATGCAAAAGTTGTATGTTTACCAACGGAGCGAACGTCTACTTGGGTTCCATTCACACGGAGTAGCAACACTTTCATTTCGCACTGTAAATCACCGTCAACAATAGATGCTGTCGCTGATTGTGTCTCGTGCTTCGCCCTCACCAGGACTCGAACCCGCAATCTCACAACTCTCACACATTTCTCTTAACCACTACACCAACCACACATGTGGCTGTCTATCTTCTTTTCTCCTTTATAACACTCACACACAAAAATTCCTCCGCAAAGAGCGCTCACAGAGCTTCGCCGTTTTTCGCGCAAAATTCAAAAACAATTTTTAAAAAGTTTCTACTGTACCTCTCCTTTTTCGTCGAAAACTTGAAATTCTCCAGTTTCTTCGTCACCTTTTCCGGCTTCTTTGCATTCTTCTTTTTGGCATTCGAGATTTTCTGGAAAACACCTTTTGACTCAAAATTTACTTGCTGAAACTCACATTAATTTGTCCTTTTTTCATGACTTTTGTGATTCGAATCTCCCGTTTGTCCATTGTTATTGTTTCCATTGAAAGGGCCAAAGAAGTCGAGGAGTCTTCCTGGAAAAGAAAAATTATTCTCTCCGTCACATAAATTCAATTGTTCAAGGTGAAAAATTGGAAAATTTTAGACTTTATTTTAAGGTTGTCTCGATCCCGAGTCAAAATATTTTGAGAAACGCTTCAAAATAAGGTCTTTTTCAAGTCTGAAAGTCACCTGGAGCTATGAAAAATTCAGCTCTGATAATCATATATTTGAGCAGATTTCGGAGCTTTTTCATCCATAACATATTATATTTTTAAAGTTATAATAAAACTTTGTGGAAAGCTTGAAAATATTTCGAAAATTCACCTTGAAATTAACGAAAGCGAATCCTTTTCCTTCTCCCGTTTCCTTGTCGCGAACAATTCGAACAGCATCAACCGGTCCAATTTGTGCGGTGAAAAATTCGTGCAACGCGTCTTCCGAAATATCAAACGGCAAATTTCCTGAAATTAATTTAGATAATAATAAACAATTATAGAACTGTGCTAACCAACGAAAACCGCCAAATCCTTGCCAAACTCTTTTTTCTGACCACATTTGTCGACGCGGATGGTGTGCTCCTCGATTTTTGTTCCATTTCTGAAAAAAAAACCTGGTTCTTATCGAGTTTTCCGGTTAAAATATCTAATTTTTGGGAAGTTGAAATTTTTCAAACTGGTAATAAATCCTAGAGATTCTAGTTCGACGACTACTTTCCGTTTTAATGAAGCATCTCAAGGTGATTTTTATGTAGAAAATATTCTCCGAAACGTTGTAAAATCTAATTCACGATTTTTTAGAAAAATTTTTTTCTCATTTTCACCAAAGAAACTCACAATTTCAGCGCCTTTTCTACCGATTCTTCTGCCTCAAACTTCACATAAAACGTCAAACTCGTCTGTTTCTCATTCAATTTTCCTGTCAAATGTGTGATTCGTTTCGATATTTTCTGATTTTTCGGAATCAAATTTCGCAGGCGAATCGAATCAATCTGCCCAAATTCTCCAAAAATCTTTCGAATCCCCTTTTCAGTCATCGTCAATGGCATATTTCCAACGAATATCGTCTTCGCATTATCTTCCGCCAATGATCTTTTAGCATTCTTCGATTTGGTCCGATTTTCTCTGCAAAGTTTTCAGATTGTATGGCAAAAACTATGCAGTTTTATATACCTCTGCTTTGCGCGATCCTTCTTATTACCACTTTTCTCCTCTTCTTCTGTCACATTTTCAGCTTTCTCTTCTTTCTGTTTTTCAGCATCGGCTTCTTTCTTCTCAAACTTTCTTCTTTTTGGCTTCTCAATCGTTGAAACACCTTGCACAACTTCTTCTTGAATTTCAACTGGAAATAATTATGTTTGAGCTCAAATAAATAATTAGATGAATTTTAAAAGAGCAAAGAAATCACATGACTATTGTCAATCTCTGTGATGTGTTCAAAATCAATACGAAGTTCAAAATCAATGTAACAAGTTTGTAGCGTTTTCTAAACTAGTGGGATATTTTTATCATCAAAAATTCGAATCTGAGGCTTGTTTCGGCTCCTAATATCCTGCCTGCATCGTTTTTCATTCAGGAATCTAGATAGAAGTATTAAACAATTGAGTTCGAATCTGAAGTTTTTCACGAGCAAAAAGTATTTCTAAACACATTTGTTTCTTCGTTGGAAGATTTATCAGGTAGCTGAAGACAAACTACAATTCAGATGAAGTTTCGATTTTAAAATCTGTTGCAGATTAAGTTCTGGCTCCGAAATTTATTCTGATGCTCGTCTTGGAGTCAGAAAATCATTTTCAATGTTATTTTATGCGTCACGCGTCCGCAGACCACCGCTTTTCTCGCAATCTTCGAAACTCCTACCTCCCTCCGTGCTCTTTCCAAACAAACTCGCCAATCCACCAGCCTGATATCCGGCTTCTTTCGGCGCACTTTCAGCCAATTTTCGTTTGCCCATCTAAAAATTTTCTTTAATAATGAAAATACTATATTTTTCAGATAAAACCTCGGATCAAAACCGGTAAACCATGCTAAAAAAAAGAGAAAATATGGAATTTAGAGTTAAAACGAGACGAGATCCAAAATTTCTCAAAAATTATTTTCCGGGGATTTTCAGTAATATTGTTGTTGATCTTCGTGTCTTTCGATTTTGAACGCGACTTGGAGGAAGAATTGTTTCGTGTCGTTGTTCCACATTGTCCAGAATTTCTCCGATTTGTCAACTTCTCTGAAAAACATAATTTTAGGTTGGCTATATTAGGGGGAAATTGAAAGGGGTTATTTCTAGTGGCTAAATACTTCAAAGCTCATTTTCAGTCAGAATCCTCACCTCGATGGAATTTTGAAGGCGATAGTCTCATATGGTTCGGCGGCAAACAACAGATATTGCCATCTTTTGTCTGGTGGATGAATTTTCTGCTCGAAAGCCGACATAAATCGATGACGTGGTGCTATCGAATCGCTGATTTCAGGATAATCGATTTGGAAGAGAAGAGCTTGTTGACCAGTACCTGGATCACGTTCGCGAGTTACCTGTAAATAGTTATTTCAGCATTCGTACAAAAATTGAATGTAGAAAAGCTTCTACCTTATAACCGGGTCGTCCGATTTTCACAAATTTCTTATGTTCAACTTTAGCAGTCTGTGGTGCCGGTAAAAACGGTTGTTCTGACGCTTCCTTAGCGGCACGTCGTGCCAAATTCGATTGATGCTTTTTACCTGGAAAAATCAATAATTTTCAGTCAAAACTTAGAGTTGATTACCTTGTGTATGTGCCAAATAAGATCCTTCATTGTTATGCAGTGTCAAACACAATTTACATTCATATGTTCCAATATGATTTCGCATAAAATAGGGGTCCTTTTGAAGATCGATCGTTTCGAGAGCGAGTTGGCTGAAAAAAGAGTCGACTGAGTGATTAAAAAAAATCGTCAACTAATGATTGACATTTTCTGAATTTCAGGAAACACTCGACAGTTTGAGAGACAAACTCAATGTTAAGACTGGATGGGCAGCCACAAAAAAAACAACTAAGAAAGCTTCTTGATTTTTGGAGGAGGTTCAGACCTCCATGACTTTTTTCTGTGAATTCTCAGTTTTTAACACAACTTTCATTTATTTTTAGGAACATTACAAACATATATTTATTCGGTGACTTGCTGAAATTCCCAAGCTTCAGTCTGGATACTTGGAAAACAACCCGAATTTCCGAAAGCTCAAAATTTTCCTCTAATGTTCAGACAACCGCCTAAAACTTTTATGTTTCAAAAATGCGCGAAAACTTACCGCAATCTCTCTCTTCTGTCAACTCCGGCATCAGCCGCCGAAGCAACTCCTCCGGTTCCGGTTTTTCCACCAGCTCTGTTCTGAAAATCCATATCTGAAAATAACAAGACTTGAAGAATTTTAATTTTCACATTTCAAAGGTATTAAATACGTGTAAAACGTGATTTTTCGAAGAAAACTCGAACAACAAAATATATTTCATAAATAGTCAATCACAAAAAAACACATAATACAGGCAAATGAGTATCGTAAAATGAGAAAAGGGACAAGAAAAAACAAAAGAAGGTAAAAAACTTCGGCGAGGCCTAGAAAAACAACCAAATGTGGCCGAGAAAAACTCGTCCACGGCCATATTTGGGTTCAAAATTAGAGATGGTAAAAACGTGAGATTTTCAGCAATGCCCATTTGTCAATCCATTAGTGGCGGATTTGGGTGGGGTAATTGTCATTTGTGATTCTTCCGATTCTTCGGAACGATGAAATGGTTGCCAGGTATCGACGAGTTCTTCAAGTTTTGCGGGCAGATCTTCACGATTCCAGCAATCTCTGAAAATGAAAAGGGTTTTTATGACCAGATCCCGGTTTGACAAGTGATTCGAAACCGAATCTCCTACTTTTCATATCAAAACTCACGAATATTGCTCAATTTGATGTGTCATAACAGATGCCAATCGCTCAAACTCGCTAACACTCCATCCTTCCGTTTTATCAATGCACAACACTGTCAAATTATAAATTTCCTCTTTGGAAATCTTCAAAACCTTCGGCGTTTGATCATCAGATTGGCGCGAATTCTGAAACTATTAACATTATGAATGACTTCTTCAGTATGTCTCACCTCATTCTCCTCAGTGTCCATTGGAATGTTCGAAGCTTCGCCCACATTTTCGAGTGATGCGGCGACCGCAGCTTCTTCGTCCTCCATCATCGTATCTTCACCAGTTTCTTCGCCGTCAGAAATCTCTTCGGCTTTGTCTCTGAAATCAGAAGTTTGGGTTGGGTAAATTTGAATAAAAATATCTCCCAATACGAAAAACACAAGTTAAGGTTCCTAGACTTTCGACTACGCACTTATTCCCAAAAGTTTCCTACTTACTCAGTTTGAGAACACTTCGGCTTTCGCTTTTTCTGTCCCGGGAAATTGTAGGACTTTGATCGTTTTCGGCGATGATGATGTACTTTTTCTTCGGATTGGGTCTCGACGAGATCCACAGTACTACTACTGCTCCCTCCTTCCTCAGGAGTCTTCGATTTCTCCTTATCAGTGGCCGATGACGACGATGAGGCTGGTGGCGATTTTTCAGGCGGCGTTTTCGTGCCAGCGAATTTCTTTCGCCACGCGTCAACCTCCTTTTTCAGCGAATTCTTGATACTCCACGGCGCTTGGCGCTGAAATCCGGGTGGAATATCGAGAAGAGTTTCGTCTTCGGGCTGAATCGCCGCTTCTTGAAGGAGACGCGACGTTTCTTCGAGCTGTGCGACGAAATTCTCATCGAGTTCCGAGTCGAAGAGCTCTTCAGCGACGTCGCGTAAACCGATAGCGAGGAATCGCAGAGTTTTGCCGTCTTGTGTACATGCTGGATTGTATTCGAGAGCGTTGGAGGTGATAAGTCGAATGTCGTCGAGGAATTGATCGGCGTGGATGTACTTCTTGCTGTAATATAATGTATTAGTTTTTCAGACATTGATGATGGTTTCAGATATATTCAATATGGTGTATGGTGTAAAAAATGTACGCCGTTGTTTATTAGAAAATTCTGAAGTCGATTTGTTTCACAAACCTGTCCAATTTCTCCATCATATCTGTCAAACACATCGGATTCTGAATGATTTCATAATAATCCGCTGCGTCTTCCACATCAACCGGCATTACGAAATCCAAAAATCGTCGATCTCTCATAAGTCGATCTGAAAATACAGAAATATTGATCTAGAATACCTCTTGAAGTAACCAACTTAATCGATCTCTGAGGAATATGCGCATTTGTCTCAACGACGAGAGATACATCTTCTCGAGCTCTCTCGCTTCGGGCTCCGAAACTTTTCGAATCGGTTGCGAAATTCCGCTGCCGTCAGCGCCGGTAACGACTTCCGGTTTTTCGTATTGTGATTCGTCGAAAATCTTGGGCGGTTCGAAGCATTTCTCGAGCACAAAATCAAAGTATTTCTCACGAAGAACTCGTTTGATGGGCCACATTCGGACACAATTTGCTTGTCGGAATAGGTCTTTCACATAATCGGGAGCGTTGTCTGGAAAAAAGAGAGAATTACTCAACATTTTCGAATCGACACTCAAAAAACTTTTTAACACCTTGAATCCTTCATAAGTGCCATGATTTTTTGACTCAAAACGTACCTATCGATGAATCCAATGAGGCCAAGAACAAAATCGGCGTATATCCGGTCATTCCCTCTAAACACGTGACGAGCATATGTTGCACTGAAACCGGCACAACTTGAAGCCATTCATCAATCGATGGAAGCAATAAAATCGCCGGTCCAGTGGCCGCGGCGCGAATCGCCGATTGAATCACATTCGAAAACGCTTCTTCAGGTCGCCCATCTGTGAGCAAACTTGCGACCGATAACGAGAAAACCGGCAAATGATCGAGACGCGACAAAATCGCCGGCATCACAAACGAAGTCTGTCCACCATCAGCCAATCCAATGGTTCCAGTGAGAAGCAGTCGCGTCGCCGGGATAACTGGCCCAACATCCAACGCTCGCACAACTTTCTCCAACTCGCTGCGTGTCGCGACATCCTTCGTCGAGGAATTCGCATAACCTCGCGGAATTCGCATAGTCAAAATCCCCTCAACAGCATCGCCAATGATAATTCGTGTTCGCGGTTCAAGTGGTCGTGATGGAATTGTTAAATCGCGCCGCGACGCCGGTGTTATACGTCGCATCGCTTGTTGAAAGTGTTCAGTGGTGACGTGAATTGTGGAGACATCAAGTCGCAATTTCTCCGATTCAAGATAAATGTGAGGATAGCGAGTGCGAAGAGCGATTAGAACAGCTTCGGTGCATAAGAATTTCAAATCAGCTCCACAATATCCAGAAGTTTGTTCAGCAATCGATTGAATTGTGTCATCGCTCGGCTTGTTCGAATCCCATTTCGATGTGTGAATGTCGAGAATTTGATGTCTGGAAAAAACGAAATATTATTTTCGATATTTTCTGGATATTTTGACTGCTTTTAGGTTATTTTTGGGATACTTTGGGAGATGTTGTGTTGTTAAAGATTCGTGAAATTGTCACTGTCCATGTTTTTCCACTATTGTTGAGCTGAAAGTTCACTCACCTCGCGGTCAAATCTGGCAAAGAGAATCGTAGTTCTCGATCAAATCTTCCGGGTCTTCTCAACGCCGGATCGAGTGTGTCCAATCGATTGGTGGCTCCTATCACCACCACCTCTCCACGTCCATCCAATCCATCCATCAATGCCAAAAGTGTGCTCACAATACTGGCATGAATCTGATCTTGTTTCGATGATCTGACTGGGGCGAGACCATCGATTTCATCGAAGAAGATGATAGAGGGACGCATCGCATAGGCCTGGTCGAACAGAGCCCTCAACTGTCTCTCCGATTCTCCAACCCATTTGCTCAAACAATCCGCGCCTTTACGCATGAAGAACGCCACCTTATTCGCACCTTTGCGACATTCGTTGGCAAGTGCGCGAGCGACGAGAGTTTTACCGCATCCAGGCGGTCCGTAGAATACAACACCTTTCGGGGGATTAAGATTGAATTTATCGAAAACTTCTGGGTATAACATTGGGAATAGGACGACTTCTTTAAGCGATTGAATGTGATGAGAGAGACCTAGAAGAAAAAAAAGGATTTAGAATTCAAAGTTGATATTATTTCTCACCTCCAATAGAATCAAAAGTAACAGTCTGATCAATGCTCATCGGATCAATATCACTAGATCCCTGTCCACCGCCCGTCTTCCTCATTCTCTCCTTCAACGTCCTCTCCACTGTCGTCATCTCCTTCTCATTCATATTAATCGGCATGAAACGACTATTACTGGTGCGATCGACGACGCCACGACGACGATGATGGAATCGCGAATCTTCGCCCGACGTGTCTGACGATGAAGAGGAGCGTCGACGACGACGTCGCCCGCCTCGATTTGTTCGTGACGATGATGGGGTGGTCGCGTGACGGGGTGGTGGTGGAAGATCGCGACGTTGTCGCAGTTGTCGCGCTTGTTCTTGTCGGAATGTGACGACGGGTCGTCGTTGTCGTAGACTATATTGTCGCGGTTGTGGGTCATCTTCGCTACTTGTACTACTTTCCTCTTCTTCTTCCTGGAAAAAAATTTTTTTTTGTGGATTGCAGAGTGTGTAAACAGTTTTTCTTGGAAATTCTTACAGAATTCTGAAGATACAAAGCCACTTTTGAAAACAATTATAGAATTCACAAAATCGAACTTCAAATTGTTTGTATAATAGGTTTTGTTTGATTGTGATTTAAATTATACAGTTGTAGTTATGATTTAAACTCACATCTTTCTCATCCTCATCCTCATCTTCTTCTTCCTCTTTTCCTTCTTCGTCCTCCTCTCCTTCTTCTTTTTTCTTTTCTTCATCATTCCCCACTTCTTTCTCCTCCTCTTCCTCCTCAATATGCTTATTCCTTCTCGAACTTCTTCGCAATGGCGATTCTCCCTCCTTTTCCTCATCCGGTTCTTTCGATCTCGATAATCTTCGGCTCGTTCTTCTCGACGATACTGTCGCAACTTCATCATCTTGAGCCATAGCCTCCTCGTGCTCCTCATTATCCTCATCATCTTCGTCCTCAATCGTAACCCGTTTTCTTTTGCGATTCGGCGAGGTGACGTCACCTCCAGCGGCGGCATTTCCGCCTCTTCTGTCCCGCTCTTTTTGCACCCGTAATGATTCATTGATGGCTATCACCATTTCCTGCCGTTGAGTTAACCGTCCAGATCTTCTGGTTCCGACCATTTCTTCTTCGTCGTCTATATAATCCGCATAATCATCATAATATCGGTTTTTGATGACTCGACCCGAACGAGATCGATGATTCTGTAAGAAATATAGGTTCATTAAACTTTTCTAGAATCTTATTGTTGGGATCTTAGACCCATAAAGTTACTAATTGTTTAGATCAAATATCTATATTTGATCTACCCCCATTTTCCCCGCTATATTTACTATTTTTGTGTTGTTCACACTCCCTATATAAACCCGCTCCCTGCTCATTGTAATCAGTTTTTCTATTACCCCATTTGGGCTAATAAAGTTGTGCTCCATCTACCTCGTTGAACCGACACAACTACAACAACTGGCAATCAGGACCACAACAACTGGCGATCAGGATCATTTTCGAAGTCACGCTGCTGGAACAGTATTGGTACTGTAGTATTCAGTAAGTTATTAGTTACCAGTTAGTAATTAATAGTCAGTTAGTAGTCAGTTAAAAGTTGATAGTAGTCAAAAGTATCAGTACTAGTAGTAGTAATGGATCCCGCGTTGGTTGAATTTTTTCGGAAGCAAACCGAAAACCAACAAAGCATCCTGGAAGCAGTTACCAAGTTGGCAACTTCGCTCTCCACTACTCAGCCGCAACAATCTTCACAAGTATCTCTTGTCGATTCACTCAATGCTCGCCTCACAGTTTTCACCTTCGATCCAGACAATGGCTGCACATTCGATGTTTGGTATAGTCGCTATGAAGATGTCATCAGTAAGGATGGGAAGGATATGGATGATGCCGGGCGAACTCGTCTCATCACTTCAAAGTTGGATTCAGTTGCTTATGCACAGTACACCAACATCATCCTACCATCGAAACCTTCTGAGTTATCATTCGACGACACAGTTAAACAGTTGAAAGACATGTTTGGACCGTCAAAGTCAGTGTTTCGACGCCGCTTTGAGTTCTTACAGTTAGAGTATGCCGGATCAGGTTTGGACGAGTACACAGGCTTAGTTAAACGTCATTTTAACTTTGCTGAGTGGAAGAGTATGTCGGACGAACAGCTTCAATGTCTCATTTGGATATGCGGATTCCGTGGACCACAGTATGCGGATATCAGGACTCGTGCGATTCAATATTTGGAAGCCAAGCCGTCGACTACACTTCTTGACCTGAAGAATGAGATCAAGCGTCTACTTGACATCCGTGAAGATTCGCAACTCGTTGGTTCAACATCGCGAAAATCCAGTTTGGACATCAATGCGATTAGTGAGAGGAAGGGAAGAGGGCAGGTAACAAGTTCTGCGCCTCAGAAAGCTTCATGCCGTCATTGTGGTCGTAACCACTCAGACAAGGATTGCAAGTATAAGTCAGTAGTTTGCTTTAATTGCGACACTGTTGGTCACTTCGCAAGAATCTGCCGTGCACCAAGAGACAATGCAATCAATACGGTCAATGTTGAAGCTGGAAGACCGAATGGAATCTTCAAGGTGGTGAAGATAAATGGTCAAGAAGTTGAGATGCAACTGGACACTGGTGCCGACGCTAGTTTGCTCAGTATCAAGGATTGGATTGGTATGGGACGTCCAACCTTGTCACCACTGTCCATCGTTCTGAAGTCTGCGAATCAGACGACGATTCCAGTCAAAGGTGAGTTCCGATGTTCGTTCGTGCTCAATGGACACAATGGTTATGGTACATGTCGTGTCGTCGACACCCATTCATTGCTCGGAATGGACTGGATCACTCAAGATTTAACACTGCTGCAGTCGCTCACACAGTCAGTGAAGTTAGTCTCATCAGAAGAAGTTACTAGTAAAAGAGTTAGTAGTACTAGTAAGAGAGGGGGTGAGACTAGTAAAGTCATAAATCAGTCAAATATCGAGCCGGTTGCCGATATGGAAAGTCAGTTAAATCGACAGAAGTCAAAAAGTAAAGTTAGTAGTTATCCATCAAAGATCGAGCCGTTTGCCGATATGGAAACTCAGTCAATGTTCGAGCCGTTCGCCGATAGTCAGTTAAATCGACACAAGTCGAAAAGTCAGAAGTTAGAAGTAAATGCCGCAGTTACTGTCAAAGATTGTCATCAGATGAAATCAAAATGGCATCCTGCAAAAGTAGTTCGTCGTCTTGACAAAGGATTCTACTTAGTTAAGAGTCAAGACAAAGTCTGGAAACGGTATGGCAACCAGTTACGCCGCAGAGTTCAGTCTCCAACGCCGGATCACTTGCTATCAGTGTTAAACTTGCCACCAATGCCGCCAGACATCAATCAGCCGTCGCATGTCAGTTTGTCAACGCCGCTGCTTCGTTGTCCACCACGACAACACCGACAACGCCAATCGACATTGCATCGCCACCCTCAACAATGGCAACGTCAACAATTGCTTCGTATCGACGCCGCAGCTACGCCGCAGTCACCTCGTCGCAACCTACTATATAGTAAGGGAGATGTTGGGATCTTAGACCCATAAAGTTACTAATTGTTTAGATCAAATATCTATATTTGATCTACCCCCATTTTCCCCGCTATATTTACTATTTTTGTGTTGTTCACACTCCCTATATAAACCCGCTCCCTGCTCATTGTAATCAGTTTTTCTATTACCCCATTTGGGCTAATAAAGTTGTGCTCCATCTACCTCGTTGAACCGACACAACTACAACAACTGGCAATCAGGACCACAACACTTATAAACTTGGATTTATTTTTTTTCAAGATTTCGGATTCATAAAACGAGAATTCTGCTAACTGACCTAGAGCCCAAGTTACACATGAAATGGTTCAAAACTATTAACATCAGAAGATAGAAATCTATGGGTTTGTGAACGGTACTGGAATCCAGGATTGGCAAACCTGGTATGGCTTCAATATGGACATCAGATTTTTTCCCCTCAACCTGGCCTTTGAGCCTGTTTTGAGTCAGCAACTTTGCCTCGATTTCCATTTTTTTTAAAGAAAAAGTTCACGATTATTTTCGTTGTAAGCTAAACGTGTTAGTTTCAGGGATATCGATAAACGTCGAGTGTATTTTTGTAAGTCGTGTTGGCTGACAGGCGAGCCAGTAACTAACATACTCACAAGTAAGGAGGCCACTAATGGATTTCCGAACCTCAATCATGTTGAGCGAAAATTCCTACACTGCTGAGAACCAAAACATTATATTGCTAGAGGGAGTGAAGTCTTCTTAATTCTTCTTTGAATTTTTTCATTGAGCTGTAGAATTCGGATTCAATATTTTTTTAATTGTCTATGCTGTGAAATCGCTCTTTCTAGAACTAATCCAGATATAAACGTTGCGAGTTTGAAGTTTCAGAAACTTCCAACTTTGAAACTTCCAACTTTACGGTGTTTTCAAATTAGAATGATGACATTTATTCATGGTAATTGGTTGTTTTATGTATCAGTCAATTCTACATTTTCACTAGGTCGACGTTGTAAAGCAGATACTTGCCTTAGCTCACCAGGAGTTCAGGCTCACCAGGAGTTCAACTATCTTTCACAGTTTTTTCTTCACAGCAATACTCTGCAATTTTTAGAGTTCTAAAGCAATAATAGAATACGAACAGCTCTTTCCTAACTTCTAGGACACGATCCTAATTTTTTCCGCTGTCTATTGGGAAATCAAGATCTCCACAATTTTTCCAAGTTTAGATTTTAAAATAGAGAATCTTCCTTTTTGAAAAAAAAGTCCTACCCATTCTCTTTCTCCTGATCTTCCGCTTCTTCTCGGTCTCCGATATCCATCGTCTTCTTCATCATAATCATCTAACATGTCATTTTCTTGAAAACTCGAATAGAGCGTGGTCCGATCGCGACAAGATCGTCGCAGATTTTTGTGCGGCGACAAACCATCGCCTCGAGGCATCTCTGTACTTTCAGCACACAATCGATGTTCCTAAAACAAAATTTGCTTCTAATATTTTTTCGCAAAAAAATAATAACGATAAATTACGATGAAATCAAGTTTCTACATAACACAATATATTCGAAAAAAACAACGCTGTATTACCCCAAAAAATTTCGGCGCGCACGCGTTATACTCACAAAGCTAGGCTAGTGTGCTCTATTGAGAACGCGTTGGTTGAGAGAGTGGAGACGCAGACGGAGCGATTAACAGATGTTTTTGCGGTTTATCGAAGGAACATGTACCTATTTACATATGATGGTGGAAAATATTATACAAAGTGAGGAAAATGATAAGATTTAGAGGACTTGGATGGGATTTTCGATGGAAACGAGAACTTATACTTATAGCGGTTTCTGAGCAAGATTATTAGCCGAAACATCAGAATTTCAACACTCGAGCTAAAATCTGAGCATTTAAAAACCTACAATCTGAAGTTCTATGATGATTTTCTGTGCTTTATAACAAAAATGTGTAATTCTCAGAGCTCTCGGGTAAAACTTTGAGATCTTTTGGAAACCAGTTCAAAAATGTATAATTTTCACACTCTGGAGCCGAAAATATGAAATTCTTTTGAGTTTTAGATCAAAACTAAGTTTTGAAAGCTCATAGGACTGAATTTAAACATTTTCTGCCCTCAGGTTTTTAAAGCCAGAAACAAAAAGATAGAACTTCTCTGAGAATTCTGCTAAATCTCGGAAATCCCATTACAAGCCTCTTACAACTGTAATAATACACGATATTAAACTGAATCTAACCGAGGGCGTAAATTTTTAAAGGAACACATAAACGAGATACCGTGTTTGAAGGGGAATCGATATGAACAAGAAATGTATAATATAAGCATGCATTTGGGGGGAAGTGAGTAAGAATTTACTCGGCACATTTGTTGATATGCTCGACGAATGCTTGGAAGTTTTCGAGTTGGTCGGAGAAGGACGAGAGCTGGAAACTTCTTTTTTATGATCTCTTGTTGGAAAATTTTAATTAAGAAGTTTTGATCCCGAGAAGTCGTTTTCAAGTAATTTTTCGTATCTAAAAGTGAATACCCACCTCTTTCTGTATTTCTTCCGAAGTCGTTGCAAACGCCTGAATATCCGGCGCAATTTTCAGCGAGTTCAGAAGCTCTCCCAATTCGACGTTTGTCGATCCAGTCGAACTACCAAATCCACAAAGTTCTATGAAGGAATCTTCGCTCTTCTGCAACTTCTCCTCATCCTCTTCCGGAATAGCTGTTATTTCAGGTGCCGTGCTCGCTTTTCCAGGTATATCGGATGGTTCTGGCGATTTGTCAGCGGGTGGCGATGATTCAATCGGAGCATAGGCGGATTGAAGCAACGAGCCGAATGGAACTTTTTTGGCATAAGTCAAATCTGCCTGGAAATTTTTTTTCTATTGTTTTATTATTCTTAGAGCAAATTAGACTCACCGCATCCTGATTATCTTCGCTAATCGACTTTTTCTTTGAGAAATTTTGAGAATGTGTGAAAAGTTCATCAAATACTTCCGGGGCGGCTGAACTTGTTGATAATCTGGGTTCCGATTGAACTGAAAACAAAAAATTCAAGCTTACAAACTAGAAAATAAAAATTCTCACATTTTTTTGATAAAATCGGTGTGCAATCATCGAACGAAGGTTTGGCGGGTTGATGTTTTTCTTTTTTCACTTCTTCTTCTTTTTCTTTATAATCAAAGTGCATGGAGGTACGATATATAAGGTCAAGGTATACAGTACCAAACACTGATGGAAGGCGAGCGATTTGGCGACTTCGACTATTCTTTCCCATGTCGGAGATTCCATCGGATGTGTAGATCTGTAATTGAATTTTAGAAAAAAAAGGAAAAATTTAGCAGACGTAAGAAAATTGTGTCTTCAAGAAACTCATGGGACTTTTAAGACATGGGGTCCACCTGCATCTCATTCGAGCTTCTTTTCTATTTTTCACAAGGCCAAGTTGAGCGCTACGAAATAATGTTTGACTATGAATATTTTTGATTTTTGTGAACTTGAACACGATTAAAATAAGATGTTATATTTTAAATCTGACAGTGCAAACTAACATTTAGCAAGCTCTAAAAATAATGGGTGTTAGATTAAATTCGCCTAAACACACTAGATCAGTAAAAATGTTTATTTTATATGAAAAATGAAATACACCTCACACATGTAGCTGAAATTTACTATAATGGTCTATCCAAGTGGAAAAACAAGGTCGATTTTCTCTTCTTGTGTGTAGAAAATGTTATTTTTCCAGTAACAATATGCTAAGTTCGGTATTTTTTACTTCGATCATGTGAAAAATTTCGAGTATTTTTTGCCCGCAGACCGCAGACACAAAAATAAAACAATTTTAACTCCAAAAAATCAAATATATGATTTTTATTCTCTTGTCTTAAAACTGAAATTTCAAATCTTACCCTATACATAACAATAAACGAATCTGAATTCTGCTTTTTCACATATAATCTATGCATTGGTGTCATTCTCGCCGCAACATTGACCGATCTAAAAACGCACTTCTTATCAATTACTAACAAAACTTTGTTTTCAAAATCACCTGAGAAGTACACTTAAACTATGGTATTGGTTATCCAAATTGATGCGATCATCTGTTTCTTCCTCGTCTACTCGTAGAACCCTTAAATTTGGGGAATGTTTGTAAGTTTTCTTGAAATTTAAATGAGCTTACCATGCTTCTAGTGGTAGAAATTGCCCTTCCGATGTGTATAAAACAAATTCCACGGTCAATTTGGCAAATGGTGGGTATTGTTTGACTGATGATTTCAAATGTGCCGCGATTTCGCCAAGTTCATCGATTTTTAAATTAAACCATTCACTAGTGCGATGAGTTTCAGTGATTGGAGCGCATGGTTGCGCAGAATATTCTCCTTGACGTGACTGAACAATAAACTTCTCTTTAAAAAAAATCACAAATTCTTACAAACCTGCACTAAAGACTGGACCAATCTCGCGGAAAAAATGCTCATATACTTGTAGAAAGCATCCTGTGGATTATCGGGCATGGTCAGTTCTGGAAACATTTCAAGGTTAAATGATAACTGAAAAATCGATATTTGAACTGGTATAGAACAACAAATGATTGATGGAGTGAGAAAAAAAAATAACAAAAACAACGAGACTACGCTGAATGACGCAGTGCTGTTTAATGTAACCTCGAGGGGTGAGTTGGGCTAAATAGTGACCTGTTTTCGATGTGTTTAAATAAATAGTATTGTTTAAATGTTGGCTATTGGATATTGATCGTCAGGGTTTTTTTTCAAAACGAGCAAAAATTTTTGAAATTTTTTGAACTATAGTAAAATTTACTGTCTTTTTTATAATTAGTAGCAACAAATTCTTTATTTTTCTGTGATTTTTCGTAAATTGATGAACAATTCACCAATGTTTCCTTTATCAAGTTAGTTTTGCATTTCTATTGCAAAATTTATGGAAACTGCAAAATTTTGGAGCTATTTTGATTGGATCTAAAACTTGTATACAGTGTTGATAGTTAGAAAATAGGAATTTGTGAGTATTTTACTGATTTTTCTTGCAAGAACCTTGGAAGTAGCCGAAAAAGAAACAAAAGTATATTTCATAGTCCGCAAACACTTTCCGTTCACCGTATCTCTTCTCTCTTGTAGGACGGAAATACTATCTTATTTGTCCTATAAATTTGGCGCGAATTCAAATGTGTGTATTTTTTCTTTCTTTTTTTGTAAGTTGGTTTTTTTTGGTTTCGGCGAGTATAAAAAGTATTTTCAGCCAAAAGGAATGTGTGGGAAACGGTTCAGAAAGAGAAATTTATTCGAAGTGACATGGATTTCATATTTTTCAAACGAATTCTGTTATGATTCGGGCAAATTCATCGATTTCGGGCATAACATTTAAAAAAAAATCTCTTAACGGTTCATATCGAAATATTACTGAAAACTCAAGAGAATATCGAAGAAGTGCAAACTTATCGAATTTTGTAAAAATAGTGTTACAATTGTAATTACAAGTTGCAAAAGAACAAAAGATTTTCTTTTCATTGTACATATAACTATCAAGAATCCTAAATGGTCTTTTCTAGCACGAAAATAACATTTTATCGCTTCTTTACCACCAGAGCATAACATATATATTCTTCTGATTTCAAAACTTTGAAAATTTCACAAAAAAACAACTGAAAATTTCAAAAAAATCGATATTTTTACCTATTTATTCTCAATATTCTTTTTTCTTCTTCAAAATAACCTTAAAATACTTTTTATACTCGCCGAAACCAAAAAAAACCAACTCACAAAAAAGAAAGAAAAAAATACACACATATGAGTTCGCGCCAAATTTATAGGACAAATATTTCCGTCCTACACTTCTCTCTTTGAACTATTCTCAGTAGAGCGAACTTCCATTTCTACTTTTGATTTTCTAGCAAAAAAATTAAATACTCGAAATTTCAGGGTAATATGAGGTGCTTGGCGATTTTCCTAGCATTGGCTGCTAGCCAAGTATATGGAGGAGAATTCGACTTTACAGTGGAGGTTCCAGCAGGCAAATTTCAGTGCTTTTTCCAACCTGTAGATATTGCTAAGCATAAAACATTAGAAGTTGATTATCAAGTGAGTTAGCCAGTTTTACGGTGAAAAAATACATTGAAGTTATTATAAGGTAATCGATGGAGGTGATTTAAACATCAATTTCATGCTCATCCACGGTGCAAACGTGGTTCAACAAGATCAGTTGAAAACTGACGGATCTCATCGAATCGATTTAACCCAGGCTGGGGATTATCAAATATGTTTCGATAATTCGTTCAGTTATCAAACGAGAAAAGTAGTTTTCTTCGAAATTTTCCTTTTCGACGCCAATGGAAACTTGGACGAGGCGGATTTATCAGCGATTGCTAAACAGGATGCCGAATTAGCCATTAGAATGAATGATTTGGGAGTTACTATTGATGAATTCCATCGAAGAGCGAATGGAATCAAGAATAACTTGAACAAGGTTGAATATCATCAGGTAAGAAATTTGTTATATTTAAAAAATAATGAAGTGAAGATGATTTCTATGAAAACTCAAATACAAAATCACTTTTTTTTTATTCTTATGAAAAATTATCAGTCTCATAAGAAAAGGCTATGATAGAGAAATTATCAAATTCTGACAGTTTCTTATATTTTTTTTCGAAAAATTAAACAACTATGAGTGAGGTTAGTTACCAAACTGCGTGGCCGAAAAAACCTCAGTCAAATTACTGAAGAATTCAAGCATACACTATCAAGTTCATATTTTTCGTGAAAAACCAAATATTTTCCTCGAAATTTCAGAAGCTGGGTTTCAGATTTCTTGAAAAAGTTCGTCATATTTTCTAAATAATTAATTTGCAGGCTCTTCTCCGCGCCCACGAAGCTCGCGACCGCGCAATCATGTCAGCCAACTTCGACCGTGTCACCTTCTGGAGTCTACTCCATACTCTGGTTCTTCTTGGCGTCGCCGGTGTTCAAGTTTTCATGATTCGCCAACTTTTCGAAGAAAATTCGAAAATCGGAAAAGTTCTGAGGAAGGGAAAATTCGATTAATAAGTACAATGGGCGGCCAACATATTTATATTTTTTGTGTCTAAGTCAAGTCATAATATCACATTTTACAATTTCATGGGTCTTTGATATACTTTGTGCATTATAAATTATTTTTCACATACTAAACATTGAAATGCACGTGTATTTGCAGTACACGCTCATTCTTCGAAGTGCGCGAAGCGGATTTAAAAAAGAGATTATCATTGCAAACTATAATATTTCGCCCACAGCTATTTTTCAAACGTAAGAATTTTTAAAATCTTCTCACCGACCGGGAATCGAACCCGGGTGACAGATTCATCTAAATTACCGAAGTCAAAAAATTCCTGTCACTAAATTATCAAGATATGCTTCATGTTTTTTGCTTTCTCCATTTTTTTTCGCATCGTGGGAGGTTTATAATTTTGGGCGAGTTAATTTATGGGAATTTTCAGATGAAATATATGATTTCAGCAGTTTTTTGTTTTTGAGAATATGTATTTTTGCTGTGACCAGTTTTGGCATTTTCAGAGACCGGAAAAAAATAGCAAATTCGAATTTCCTGCGGGGGAATTTTTAGCATAGTCTAGTTTATTTTAGAAAAAATTTAATTCGAAGTTTGAGCGCAAATTAACTTTGAAATTTTCAAGCTTTTAAATTTTGCACCAAAAATTAGAGATATCCTGTCTATCTATGTTTATTCATGTTTTATAATTAGTATTTTTTTCTCTTTTTCCAAAAGAAAACATTTTTTCTATTTCATAGTCTAGAATAAGAATAACATACATATAAACTAGCGCGCGAAAAACTCATATTCTAATTTTTTTTTTCCGCGCGCCCAAATTCAATTAGTTCTATATTTCAGGTCGATAAGTTTTGCCACGATTTTCCGCATCTTCTAGCTCCAAAAATCAGAGATTTGAATTTGGCAAACATCAATTTAGAGAAAAATTTCCAGAAACAGCTGCAATTTTTTTTTTTTATAAAAATTTGCTTTTTCCTTATTTTTTCAACTTTCAGAAACTAATTCACCTGAAGATTCAAATATTTGTGGAAAATTTGGAAATATTCAGTTTATATATCGCTATTTCTAGATACAAAGATGAATTTCGTATCATAAGTTGGATGAAACCGGTGAAACCATATCGACTTTCTTGTGTTTAAACTGAATGAAAAAAATACTTTCCTGCTATTACCAAGTTACCGATATTCGTTTCTCATTTTCTCAAGTTCAAAAACTATATCTATTTTTACCTTTGAAATAATCTATACTTTTTCCGCCCGAAAAACTTTCCCAATCTAATTTCTCCTTTTGTGTCTATTCTTTTATTAATTTTCAGCTGTTTTCACTTTTTTCAGTCAAAAAACAGAAAAATGTCAAATCTGTCGTCAAGCGATAAGCCATTGGTCAAAATAATTCCACCAATTCAACAACCAACAGGTCAGGGAATCGAATCCCGATTAAGGCTATATCATTCGTTTTGCAGATTTTGATCTCCTTCTGATTCTTTTTCATATGATTTGTATGACGATTGGTTTATGCGGGAATATCAGTCAAATTTCGATTCAAATTTATGCGGGGAGATTTCGAAAAAAGTCACATGTTCAGTTTTTTTTGGCGATTTTCTTCTTTTTGAATGCTTTCGTAAGTTGGGAAAATTTAAATTTCAGAACGAAGTTCGGGCGGAAAAATTATATTTCATGATGCCCATCCAAAAAAACCTACCTCGAATCCTTGATTTTTTGCTTTATAATTTCAGGTCTCCTTGGGCGCCCCTTGGTCAATGCTCGAAATCGTCTCACGCCAATGGTCCTTCACGCGTGCACCATGTCAATTCTTCGAAATCACCAATCAGGTCGCCAAAACCCTTATCCCCCACACCATTTCGGCCATCTACGCGATTACTGTAGGTCTAGTCTTGTCGCGCTGTAAATAATTGTTTCATTTTCAGACAATTTCACTACGCCCAAATCCCCACCAATCAATAATTTCAATGGTGTTTTTATTGATTTTCGTGCTTTTGACATTGCTCATAGTGACTAGAGTGGCCGAAAACGCACAGGTACGGTAATTAGGTATCGTGAAGAAAATTTCGAGAACTATGAACCTATCGTCCGAGAGAATTGAACATTATTTGGGTTGGAGACCCAGAAAGAAGTAGTGTTAGTGTTTCTTTTGAAAAACAAATGTTAGTTGACCAGTAACAATTATTTTGAGCTTCACAAACATATTTAACGACAAGAAAATTAGTGTTTTCTTGTAGAGCATATATCAAGAGAATTACACAGATTTTTGCTCCGAGACCCAACACATCTACACATAAACACAACTACACACAGAACCAACACATAAAACCACAACATTTTATGAAGAACAAATAAAAAACGGGCTCGAAATATCGCAGGGTTTCGAGAAGCAACATTTTTGGGAGGGCAATAAATTTAAAAACGACGATTACAAAAGAAAGGGGGGACGAATAAAAAGATCGAGAAAGTATAGAAGGGTAAACGACATGGGGGGCGAAAAAAAAACAGAAAATGATAGAGATACTTGCCAATGGGAGTCGATTTCTATCCAGTGATATTACTTCTGGCGTTTCTTCTGACCGCTTTTTTCACTTCTCTCTTTGCCTCATTCTTTTCCTCATTCTTGGTATCATTCATCCTTTTTCTCTTTCTTGTCTTTATTCTTTTTCTTGTTCTTGTCCTTCTCTTCATTTTCATCGAAGAGCACTTCCTCATCCTCAGTCGTGGAACGACACCTCCAGAAGATGAACAATCCCAGGCCACCCAAGAATATCGTCGTAAATGGTGCCAGCATTCCCAATACATCAAACCTATTGAATTCTCGACCAACGTATAAATCTTCGGGAGCTTCCTGAAAATAATTAACTTTAGTTTTTTAGACAATGACAAACACTTACAAACGGGTCAATGTAACATGCCCTGACGAAGTTTTCGATGTTGACGCAAACAAAAGAATGAGCGCTGTAAGACATGCAGTCTCTGAAAAAAAGAGAAAAATAATTTTTTGGCAAGGGAACTCGAACAAGCAATACTGTGCCAATTGGGAAACGCGTTATTCACCAGTCTATTTAACTCAGTGTTTTTCTGATAGTAGTACTATAGTGGCACTTTACACGTTCAATAGTAAAATTTTTGAAACCAATAATCTGTCTCTTTTTGCGCCAAAAATGAAACAAAATGGGTGTCCAAATAAGACATTATGTTGTTTCCTAGCAAAAAATGTTTCAAAAACTATAAACATTTCTAGAGATACGGTAAATAGCCTTAAAGTGTTCAAACACACTGCGTACTTGGCATCTAATGGGACGATCACATTTTTTTAATTTCTATTTATTTTTTTTCGAGATGTTTTTGCATTGTTGTCACTCTAATCAAGTTATTTTTTTTTAAACAAAAATTTGGATTTCAGAACAAACGCCGATCAAACCTTCTCAAATGTTGCAGTAAAAATGAATTTTCCCTCGATTTTAGCTAGAATTTACAATTAACCAACCCATGTTTAGAACCACAATTTTCTGATATTTATTCGTAGGAAAATAAGTTTATTAATTGCTATCTCAAAGAACTGATTTTTGTGAATACTTTTTCTTCATCGTCTTTGTTAATTCCCCTATATTACAGGTTCGATGCTCGTGAAATTCATGCACAAGATTACAAAATATTGATCAGTGGATATGTGAAGATGAGTATTATATTCAAAATATACGTATCACAACTAGTAGTTTTATAGATATGTTGGCATTGGATTTGATGAAATGCGTGAAAATCGTCGAAAAATGTTGGAAGCGTCGAGAAAGTATGTCCAAACTAGGTTTGTAGCTTTCGAAAATTATTTTAACTATTGGAAATGCTCAAAGAGTGTTCTTCAAACTGACTTGAACGTTTAAAAGTTGAAAATTTGAACATTCTATCAATTTTCAACCAAGATTTGAAATGTATATTAAAAAAATATAAATACTCGTTAAAGATATATAAATAACGATTTTCTATTGAATTTCTTGATAAATTTTCAGCTATAGTCTTCGACAACTGCAAAACTTCATCGCAGGATTCACCTGGGGTTTTAAGTAGGTCGATTAATTTGTTTCATTCTTTGAAAAAATAAATTTTTGGTTGATAGATAATTTTAACAGAATTCAACACATAATTTTCTTTGAACAAAATCACTTTCTTATTTTTCTTGAACAATTTCTTGAGTTTAATTTATTACGATGCTTAGATCAAGCTAAAATTATCTTGTAACCGACTTTTTATCATGTTATTTATCTTATTGTTTATTGATATTTTTAATTAATAAATTGCTGTTGTGAATTCGATTTTTGATAATTACATGAAATACAATTCGATCACTGAAATACTACTATTACTAAAAACCACGATGCTAATTAGCTTTTGGTGAGTCGCGTTTATTTTCATGGAAGAAAACTCCTATTGAAGCTGTCCCAGAAAATATTGCCCAAACAGTACAATACAGCTCATCTTTTCAAAAAAAGTTCTAAAAACATATGAGACTTACTCAGTTGTGTAACATCTACTGGTCGTCGACTCCGTCGGCTTTCCATACTTTGTGACTCGTCCCATAACAGCATACGATCCATGAGGACGGCAAAACCACCATGTTTTGTTTGCGAATGGGGTCGGCTGGCGAAAATCGCATCCTTGGTTTACCAGATATGACAAGGTCCCGACGGATCGCCCATCTGTTTAAAAAATACATTGATTCGGAAGTTTAACAGGCTTTTGGAACTTACCACCCTCATAGTGATAATGGCGAACTCTAGAGGAACAGGTCGAAAACAATAAAGCAACGATTAAAAATTTCATAACTTCCACTTTGGGCCAAAACTCAAAAGTCTTAAATCCTATTGAAATGACGAAATTGCATCATTTTCTTCGAACATCGACATTTTGCCACGTTGTGTGACGTGTAACGTCATTTCACGTTTCACGTTTTTATTTAATTTTAACAAATTATTTTTTTTGTGAATCTGGGCGATTTGTTGGGAACAGGAAGGATTGTTTGAAGATCTGAGTATATGATTCTGAAGCGAAAAAATACTTGATTGTTAGGTCACTTGTGAAATTCTCTGGAATAATGAATCATGCCACGAGAATATTTACGTTTTATTGTCTTACACAATGGTTCCGGGAAAATGTGGAGTTTTGCGGTGAGACATATATCATTTTGTAGATCTTGACACGCTGAAAACGAACCTGTTATCAGCTTTTGCCAAACACAATCCTCGATACGCAAATTTCAGCGTTGAAATTTACACTGAAAATACAAAACAGGGTCGAATAACCATAAAAACTAACAAAAATGTAGGGTTGTAAAAATGTTGTGTTCGGGCGCCCGATTACACTAATGCCTTTTGCCCGAAAACACTACCACCCGAAAACCCTATTTTCCAAAAAATTGTGCCCGAATGCACTATCTCTCGAACGTGTTCATATTAGCAATTTTCTACTAGAAATGACCGTAATGAATGTCACGTTTCAATTCATTTTTATGAAGTTCTTATTATTTTTTCATAGGAAAACAGTGAAAATTCATATGCCACGTCTTGACACGTGTTTTATGTGTGAAAAATGAAAATGGTTTTTACAAACAGAAATAAGTGTTTTCGGGCGAGGTGTTTTAGGGCATTAGTGTTTTCGGGTAGGAGTGTATTCGGATGTTAGTGTATTAGGGTGTAGTGTTTTCGGGCAAAATGACGATGCCCGATTACACTTAGTGCCCGTTTTTCCAGCCCTACAAAAATGGGATGGTATGCTAATCTATAGGGTAACGTTTTGTCCTGAATATATCTAGTCAGTTTGTGAGAATGAAAAATTACAGTATTTTCAGCAAAGGATATGAAAAACTGGCAGACACAAATAATAATAATAAAACACGTGAAAATATTACGTGGGCTTGTTTTTATTCAGTTTTTCTGTTTTTTTTTGCAAAGAATTCCGATGTTCTGAAATTTTCAGCCTAATTTTGAGGTTTTTGATGAAAATAAATATTCTAGTGTTCTTGTTAAGAGAACGGTAATGAATGTGTTGCACAAATATCATGAAGTTCACTGGTAAACAATATTGTCTTAACTTCAAAGCGAAAATTTATGTAATTCTCTCGGACTATAGGGTTCAAACTTTAGGAAACTAGGTAAAGTGTCGTGTAGTTCTCTCGTATGATGGGCTATGCTATGAAGATATTCAAGTTGTCCTACTTTTAGCGCTAAGTGTATTAATATGTTGCTGATATTTCATACAATACACTGTTCGGTAGCATTGGCTAGGATTTAGAGCGAAAATTCCGAGGCAAATTTTCATGTAGTACTTTAGCGAAAAATAAAATGAAATAAAATTCCAGCTCGAAAGTCATTATCTCGGCCAAGCAATCCAAGGCGAGGAGAATACAGTAATCTTCGAAGTCTACAAATGCGTAGTACCATTCCGCATCAAAATCTACACTCCGGGTATCGCCGCAATCGTCGAAATCTGCGCGCCTTTAATCATTTGCCTATTGTTCGCATTTCGTCTTAGAGGTCTGTTCAAGCTGCGCCACTTGGCGGCTATCACTATCCTTCATTTCACTGCCAATTGTTGGTGGTACATTTTGGCGGTTGAGGCTGAGAGAAGTACTGTGGTTGGTACGTTGCCATATTTGAGCGCAAGCTTAGTGTGGATACCAGCAGCGTTGTTCAGCGAACTTTGGGCGAATTATGAGGTAAAAGTAGAAGGGGTTTGAGGTTTTGAACTACTCGTAATTTTCAGACACGCGCTTTGAGCCCGCTTTCAGACGACGTTTTTCTGCCGCCAACAATGAGGTCAACGCGACTTTTCACCAATTCTTAACAATAAACATGTGCATTTTCTGAATATTTTGATTCCATTTTTTGTATAAAATTTTATGCGACCACAAAATTGTCAGCACCACACAAATAGCGTTTTGTGTGGAGACACCAACGCTTATTGGGCAGTTCATAATCGATTTGACCGTTTTTTTTTCCGAGGCGTTTATCTGCAAATTGAGTTAGTGAGATTAACTTTGGACTCGATGTTATTAAACAAAAATGACATGAAACATTAGGTTACATTTCGAAAGTCAATCATCATATTTTCGAAGGTGTATATCAACAAAAACCCAGACAACAGACAAGTGCAAAAAATTCATTTCTAACAAGAAACCCGTACAAAAATTGAGAAAAGATAAACATACAAAAATTAAATAACTATAATTTGGTGGGTGAGTGGTGGCAATATTATCGTCTAAAAATATTTTCATCAAAAAACTGACAAGAGATCCGTGTTCTACGCTTAAAGCTCCCCGTTTAGTCTAATTTAGAGCAAATTTGGCAAAGTTTTACGGCAAATGCTCTAAAAACTAGCTTATTCGGGTTTGAGAGGTCGTAGTCCACGATTATGACAAGAACTCGGCGAAATTTAGAGGTTTACACATCGAAAATGAGAAAATCTAACTACCTTGTTTTGTACCAACTATTCACAATATCTCCGGCCTCGTTGAACCATGCAATATATCCACAAGTTGCTTTTCCACGTAGACCAAACAATTCCAATTGATCACATCGTTCGCCGGTGATTTTTGAAGCATTTTGCGCCTGGAAATTGCCAAACTACAAAAAAACTACCAAGAATGCAATAATTTTCGTCAGTTTATCAATTTGACCTGGAGATTTTTTAAAAATTGTTTTCAAATTCGAATGTTCCAAATTTTTAAAAAATCAATTTTGATAGATTCTCCAAAATCAAAAGCTCACCTTCAAATTGAAATGATTAATCGAACAATCAATCATTCCACACTTTCCCACATTATCATATCTACAGTATACATTATGAGCGGTATTGGCACCCATCCAGCGGCCAGACCACGTACATTCTGACGGGTCGGATTTGCAGCAGAATCGTTTGCTGAAGTAGTCGCCAAAGATTGTGGTGCACGGTTTGCCGAAACTCGGATCCGGTGAACAGAATCCTGACATCCACCAGGACGAACATCTGAAATATTCGATATATAGATCAGAAACTATCTATGCAAAAAACTGTCTGAACTGACCTTCCATTATGCATTCGAATATAATCATAATCCGACGGACATGGAAAATTACAAAGTGGCGCAGTTCCAAACCATTCGCATCCACCTTCCGATAATCTTGGATTGAAATTGGTCAACTCGTTGACAGTCTTCGCCGTCATACCAATCATACCCGTGACAAGAGCGGTCGCAATGGGTCCTGACACGATTCCGCCGTCTCGTTTTGTTCGCCTTGGTTTGGGAGTACTGTAGTGATAATGTTGGGCGAATATTTGGCGGGAGTATTGATCGAGACGCAGGCGGATTTCTGTTTCGTCTGACCAATCGGATTCTTCTATTGATCGTGTAGTGTTGGAGCAGGGTACTGTAAGAAGATGATTATTGATATAAAAGTGAAAAATATTACTTCTGAAGCTAACTAGCTACAAAATACTCCAACTAAATTTTAGGGAGAATTCAAAATTTTGTATTTCTAAAAATGCTATTTTTTCAAAATTAGTTTAGTTTTCGAAAAAATTCCGAAAGTTATCTCGTGGAGTTAAAAAAAAAAATATTTGCAGCAATCTGATTTTGAAAATTCGAGCTCTTACAAAAAAAAATGAAATTGAAACTAAATTTCGGCATTAAAAATAGCAAGTCATTTTTGGCGAGTATTCCCTATTTTGCGCAATTTTCAAAACATCAATTTCAAAAAAGAAATTTCGTTCTAAAACTTTACTTTCGTTACGGAATTTTCTAAAGTTTTATCGCCAAAATAAAAATTCAATGAAATTTCTTTCAACACTTCAAGTTTTAAAAGTAATTATCTGTTAATTTTTGATTCTCAAATATTTCTGACCTTCAAAACAAGCGAACATTTGATCGACAAAGTTTGAAAATGAAGATTTTGCGTTTTCTGAAGACTGTTTTTTCAAAAAACTCACAATATTTTGTATTTCCAACAACCAAAACAGTCAAAATCACTACCAGTATCGATTTCATCTGAAACATTTTTTTTATTTTCATGAATTTCAAAAAAAAAAAAGTTAAGCGACCAGGAAAACGGAAGACGAACAACAAACCGGGAAAATGACGACAAGACGAGAGAGTGTGTGGTGAGGGGAGGGTGAAGGAGAAGCAGAGAAAAGTGAAAGATGAGTCATGTTAGGTGTATTTAATATTACATATGTTAAAACATGTTCTGGTTCATTCTGAAACAAAAAACTTAATTTAGATTCAAGTTTAAAGTAAAATAGTTGGTGGGAACTTTTTCATTTTTGAAGAGAAAAAATCCCGCCTGGGTGAGTCAGAACCGCCTACGGTCAGTGGGAAACAGTTGTCGGGTTGGAAAAAAAAAGTGAAATTTGATATATGAAAGACATTTGAACTGGGATGAGAAAGAACCGGAAATTATACATATTGGGGAGTCTGACTAGACAGAAAAGATGGAGTTTGATTTTCGGAATTCTCGAGGATCTTCAAGAATTGAAGTAGTAATTTCGAAGTCAAGAGCACGAGATTCTATAGTCCGAAACTGAGTTTTTAGCTCGAAAATGTGGTTTTTTTTAAACAAATGAATTTCAAAGTTTGGATTCTGAAAAATATAGATTCATAGAAAAATAAAAGATTTTAGAATTTTGAAATTAAGCATCCAAATATGAAGATCCTGAAAATCAATTAGCATACTTCAACTCTTGAAGTTAAGATTGTAAAGACATGGAGATTCTGAGGTGGTGAAAAATCAAAATTTTCGTGGAAACTTCAAAGAATACTTTAGGTCTCGAAGTATGAAATCTCGAGACTAAGATTTTGAGTTGTGATATAAAGAAAATTATTTTAAAACAATGGGTCTTCAAACTGTGAAATGTGGTTTCTGAAACTAGAATAAAGAAAATTTCTGAAGTTAAAATTAAATTTCGAATCGAGAAGTTTTGATTCTGAAACTCTGTGAGAACTTCCCAGGTAGTATTAGTATTTTCATTCGTAATAAAGGAAAATAAAGATTCATAAATTCTGAAGATATGAAGAGATTAGAATAACTTTCACAGAAGGAGCATAAGATTTTCAAAACACAATTCTAATTCTCTCCCATGTTTTTATAGGACAAAACAGCTGTTAAAAACAAATTTCAAAACATTATTAAACCCTGAAAATGATTCATCATTCTGATTTTCGAAATCCTCCAATAATAATCTAGGAACATGACAATTATGAAGTACAAAGGTTTTAATCGTTTTTAATATAATATTTGTGGTTTCTGAAGAAGTTCTGATTGGAATGTTGACTTTTAAAGTTAAATCAGTGAGAAAATTACTGGAAATTGTTTTTTTTTAGAACTTCATCCTGTATTGATAATTCAACATTTCTTTTCAAAATCAATATCTTCCCACTGTCTAGACGCATATTCCGGGCATCCAAAATCCCAAAATTATTCTTTTTTTTTCACGATGAATTTCTATCTGCTTTTTATATTGACCCTATCCGTCCACGGCTTAGAAATAATCAAGAGGTACATCAATGCCATCCGAAATGGTGTCGGTCTTTCTGAAGTTGTCAGCGATAACTTCAAGATCATCACTTGTGACTCAAACTTCACTATGAACCGAGAACAGATTGAACAAACGTATCAAAATACAACGAAGGAATATTTCAAGTTTCGAAACTATACAGTTCTAGATAGTATTTTTTATAATGAAGGAGTTGTCCTATATATGGTAAATGTTGGTGGGATTTCGATCAATTTTTATGAAGTTCATGGAGGCAAACTTGTGTCAGAAACGCATCGTGATTGCAAACGCGTTCCAATCACATCAACTCTTATCAATGATGAGAATTATATTGCAAATGTCATTCTAACGCGTTACCTTGCCGCTCTTCAAAATACAAGTTCCAGTCAGCTTGAAGAAGTTCTCTCGGAGAAGTACGCATTTTTCTCCTTCACACTGAGAAAAGACACAAGATATGAATATATTAAAAATGTTCAGCGACTTGATAGCACAGAAACCTGGCCAATAGCTCGATTGAGGATTATTGAACCAACTTGGTTCAATGAAAATAAGTTTTATTTTTATGTGCATGTGCTAGATGCGCAGATGAATGCGACGATTGCGGAAACATATTTCGAAGTGAACCGAGATTTCAAGATCCTCTATGAAAGTCAGTTTGATGTGTTTGAGCCACTTCCACTGTGCTCATCATTGATTAGGAACACGAATTAATTTTAATAATAAATGTTCAAACCGATTCTGACATCGATTATTTAAAAAAATTGTGTCCCGCTTATTCTTACAATTTTTCAATATACTTTGAGACGAGTAAACATGATAACTCTAACAAAGAATGAAAAAATAATCGTAATTTCTGTACAAGATTGTAGTTTAGATGGATTTTTTTAACCTTTCATCATAACAGTTTTCTGACATTTTTATGATCGAAACTCTCTAGGTGAATTTAAAAAAGTTTTCAATGTAAAAATCGGAACGATAGAACTACCAGAACTTGAAAACAAACAGACTGGACCTTAAAAGAATTCTCAAACTTCATCGATTTCTGAATTTCATCCGGTATCTTGAGTTTTACCAACACATCCATCTCCGTCCACTCTGCCTTCGTACCAAATCGAATCTCTTTATTGTCCACCAAAAATTCACCAACTATCATTTTAGGCATATCTTCTGGATATGCAGTGACATCGAGAATTTTTCCTGGTCTTTCTTATTGATGATCTCAACAACATCGTCGATCAGGTCTTGCATAGATAAAATAAGCTCCGTCTGATAGTTTTCCATCTCTCCCAATGTTAGACAACGTTTCTCCGATGTGATTCGTAGATCTTTTCCGATTGTTAATGTATACTTTTCTCCTTTCTCAGCGTTGCACTCGATTTTTCCAGTTGGCAAATAAGCACAATCCAAGATTTTTGGCGTATTGTTGAATACCAAGAATTAATTTTCCTTATCAATCAAAATCTCTTCTCCCTGATATCCTAGCAACTTGAAATCCTCTGAAAACATTCTTCTGAGCTTGTTTCGACTCCACACCTCAACGGCGTTATAGTACGCGATTCCTACCAACTTCGCCACCTCTTCAAATGTCTTGTTAGAAGACACGAAAGGAGAGAATAATTGCTTCCTATCACAGAGCCATTGATCCTCTTTTTTGAATTTAAGCTCTTTGTTGAGCTCAAAAGTCGTTGAAGAGATGGCATAATTCTTTCTGTTCACAATGTCGACAAAATCTACAGTGAAACGAACATCTCCGTTGTTCAGCAAGTGCTCATCATGAAATCGAAAATCTTCCTCGTATCTAACATAAACAGTTTCGAACTTCATCTTGGTTAAAGCATAATGTCTCGATAGCACATTCCGATCACAATCAATCACCTCAAAATCGTCACTGAAAATGTGAAAAATGTTATGATTTCTTAAAGTGAATAGATATTTATAAAGTGCCTTTTTTGCAATATAATTAGCATCATTGATAAGTGAACTGGTCCTTATTCCCTCCATACATTCCATAATCTTCTCCGATGTTAACACCATCCTCACGGATATTTGTTGAATAAATCGCGGAATTGATGGCTGCGACTTGTTGATCTTCAGATGAATTGAATTCATCATCCGATAGGTGATATAGAACACGTCATCATGCTTGAGTCCAGGAATTGTATCCAAACCACGATACAATTTTACAAATTCTCCCAAATTGTATTTTCCAAATACTCCATCAGTCATCATTAGGGCATCGCGCTAGACGAAAAATGGTCCAGACATGTGTCGAAACGATTCCAATCCAGCCCAATATTCATCAGCAATACACCTGAGTTGTTCCGATTTGTGTTCGACCCATGATGAGTGGTCTGAAAATGGAAATTTTTATAGATACATTTTCTAAAATCGAGCCAATAAATTGCAACAATCCGCCCAGCCTTACACCCCCACTTTCAAATCAGAATTTTTTAAAATTATATCTGACAATATTTTCTCGAAATAATATGATTCTGTTTAAAACCATAGTGGAAGTGGGCCATGACTAGTTTCGTTATTTGAAGCATAGAAACACGTTTTTAGTTGAAAGTCTGGTGTAAATGGAAAGAGAAGAAATGCTATTGTCTGCATTCAAAAGACAAACAAATTCTTAATTCTCAAATTTCTAAATTTAAATCTTAAAAAACTAACTTGAATTTATTATCAACAATTTTCAAAATATACATTACTTATGCGATGTCCAAAGCTGAAAAAAAACCGAAAAATCAGCGAAAAAAAACGTTCAAAGCTTCCGCCTGATTCTCTCTGTTCCACACACTCTCTCGAGAGTACTGTTCGAGGTCTCGACGCGATTGAACGAAATAGTGTGTGAAACAGAGAGAGTGCTTTGAACGTTTTTTTTTCGCTGATTTTTCGGTTTTTTTCAGCTTTGAACATCGCATTAAATAATTGTAATATTAATAATCATAAAAATTACAAACCTATGATAATCTTAAAAATGTCGAATTTTTCTTTAAAACATTTGAAAACCGTTTGTCAACGATTTGTCAATCATCCAACACTGATTCGACACTCATTCAATGATCTGAAAACAATAATTTCATTATTCGAAACATATATCTATTTTCTATAGAAACAGGTTTTTTTTTCAAAGAAAAAAACAAAAATATTTTTTGAGAATGCATATTCGCTCTACCGCAAACAGAGAGTTGCGGACAATTTGAGAAGTTCTCAAAAATAAAAATTGGGTTGATCGGTTACGCTTTTTAGCTAATTTGCCCTGTTCTTCGAGGCCGAAACATTTGTGGAAAAGATAAAATAAAATGTCCATAAGTAAAAATCAAAGAATTTTTCTTACTATGTATTTTTCATGAGAATTGTCACACTTTTTAGCCGTAACTTGGCCAGATATGTGGCTGGTACATTCTTGAAATTGTATTCTATGTTTTATGAGGCGAAATGAACTCTCAATGTTAATTTTCTCTCTTTCTATGATTTGATGTTAAATTTCTCGTACCTAATTGTTTAATATTTACAGAGTTCTTCGATTAAAAACAATCAAGCGCCCCGAAAGATTAATGGATGATTAGTGGATTTTTTTTCGTTTTCAAAGGAGAGTTGTTCCAAACCGTTGGTGATATTTTCGATCTTTTTTCAGCCTACGTCATCAGATTGCGAGAAATACTAGATATCGTCTACAATCTTGCACATTGACTCCTTCTGAAGTGAGTTTTTATTTTTGCAGTAAAACGATATTGATTGATGACCCTGGAAAAGATAGAGTTGTGAAATTTTATCAATTGAAAAAACTATTCCCGATTCGCGAAGGTCAAAAAATTTTTCGAATACAGTACAAGGTTTTTGAGATTTTTCTGCATTTTCTGATCAAATCGTAAAGTCGAGACATCCCAAATGTTCATAAAATGTATATTTGCGTCTCTATCTCATAGAAGAACTTAATTTATACTTTCTTTCGGCTGTAAAAATATTTCAATTTTTCCACAGAAGTTGTTTTTTGTGTAAAATATTCAAGTTTTTGACGAAATAAAGTTTTCGTAATGCATGTTTGAAATATCATATTATTATAAATATTCAACTTTTTATGTGATATTGAAGAATTTTTTTCAGCTCTACGTCGATTCAAAGAAGAAAATGCTGGAAACTGGTGAAACTCTGGATATCGCAGGAAACTCTTCCTACATCGTATTAATTTAAAGTAAGTTTTAGGCCATTGTTCAATTGAATACCACGATGAGGATGCGAAATTATCGCATTGAAATTCATATGTCTCCAGTTTTTTGAAGAAAAAACTACCAGACTATAAAAATATGACTATAAAAAAAAATATAAAAAATATTCTCTAATCAGGAAAAATCTCGAGTTTGATAGTTTTTTATATCTTCTCGCGGTCTAGGTTTTGTGGTTACAATGTCCAAAAGCATTCCAGAACAAACTTCTATGATTTTTCTTTCAGTTCCTTATCGAGTACGTTGTTTCGAACAAGATATTGTTTCATGCGAGGAATGATTTGATGTTTAGAAGGTTGGTGTCGAGAAGAAGCTGTGATTACACACGAAAGAAAACGACATTTTGCCGAGAAATGTGATTTTTATGCTTGGTACAACAACATCGAAAGATTTGTTTGGATATAGGATGAAATTAAGAAAATTTTATCTAGAAATGACTGTAAACGGTGCCAGTGTTGGCCCTGTGATAGATATTTTTCTTCATTGAACATTTTTCGCAGACCTGATTTATTTACAGAGTTCAGAAACAATTTTGATGAAGCTGGACATTCCTGTTTCACGGTTTAAAATAGATTATCAATCCTTACATGTAACTTTCAACGTTCAGATTGTTTGAAAACTCAGAATATTAAAAAAATTGTGATCTTGTGGCGAATTTTTAGCGGTGATGTGGAAACTATGCCCGAATTTCAAAAACATGTCATCCAATAAATCCAATATCATGTGATAAAGTATATTCCGAAAGATAGTTAAAAACTTGAAATCAAGACTTTCAACTTCGAAATGAGTCAGATTTCAATCCATATTTTTTGTTTTTTTTAATGCTCATGGGCGCATTAAAATAAAATATTGAATTACATATAATCAGTAAATTCAAAAACTAAAGACCTAACTAGTCATTCCCAACAGAAAAAAATTTGTTTGTCTTTAAAGATAAGTAATTCTCATAATAAATTATTGATTTTACCGATTTTTGTGTATTTTCATTTTTACAGGTACTTTGCACTGGAGGAAAAATCCCAATTGTTTCTCAAATTTTCAGATTCTGGATCTTCAAAAATGTTCCAAAGATGAGGGAAAATTCTGATTTTAGACCGAAAATTTTGTCAAAAAAATGTTTTTGCTCTACCCGCTCTGTTTAGGTCATTATTTTTTATTTGTCAGCATTTTTTCGTGTGGAAGAACTATGTCACACGACGTCATGATTTACGTGTTTTTTCTATGTATTTATTGATTTTTTCTGTTGTGGTATTGTAAGGAAAGTAGTTTGTCCATAGGCTGAATTTTTAGTTTTCTTTACTTGCTGTAAAACATTTTTGTGACTTTGATCGATTTTTCGGTATTAGTAGCCGACTTCTGTCCTTTTCTGGCTGTAGGTTGTCATTATCGATTGATTTTCAAATTCAGTAATCTTGAGCTTGATATTTCAAATTCAAACTTAAAAATAGATTGACCCAGATGTACTGTTCATATCTCTATCTCAACATTTTTGTTCGCGTTGTTCTTCTTTTTATCCCGACCGTGCCGCATGACCGCGACGCGGAGGTTTCACAGGTGTTGATGCATTTTTTTTTCAGATGTTTGTTTCGACAAAAAAAATTATGTTATCATAGGGATGTATTTTTAATGGCTTGTGGTCAGAATTTCCTACGGTACTTCACCTTATAGAAATATGTTAATTTACTCAAAGAACTACTACCGTAACTAACTTTTTATCAAAAAAAAATATTTTGAACTAGGTTTCGGAGATCTTATGGATTATCTAAATTTTTGGTTTCAAAGATCTTTCACACACTTTGGTCGGTATTAGTAACCGACGTCTGTCCCTTTCTTACTGTAGGTTGTCATTATCGATTGATTTTCAAATTCAGTAATCTTGAACTTGATATTTCAAATTCAAACTTAAAAATAGATTGACCCAGATGTACTGTTTATATCTCTATCTCAACATTTTTGTTCGCGTTGTTCTTCTTTTTATCCCGACCGTGCCGCATGACCGCGACGCGGAGGTGTCACAGGTGTTGATGCATTTTTTTTCAAATGTTTGTTTCGACAAAAAAATTATGTTATCATAGGGATGTATTTTTAATGGCTTGTGGTCAGAATTTCCTACGGTACTTCACTTTATAGAAATATGGTAATTTACTCAAAGAACTACTACCGTAACTAACTTTTTATCAAAAAAATATATTTTGAACTAGGTTTCGGAGATCTTATGGATTATCTAAATTTTTGGTTTCAAAGATCTTTCACACACTTTGGTCGGTATTAGTAACCGACTTCTGTCCCTTTCTTACTGTAGGTTGTCATTATCGATTGATTTTCAAATTCAGTAATCTTGAACTTGATATTTCAAATTCAAACTTGAAAATAGATCGACCCAGATGTACTGTTTATATCTCTATCTCTACATTTTTGTTCGCGTTGTTCTTCTTTTTATCCCGACCGTGCCGCATGACCGCGACGCGGAGGTGTCACAGGTGTTGATGCATTTTTTTTCAAATGTTTGTTTCGACAAAAAAAATTATGTTATCATAGGGACGTATTTTTAATGGCTTGTGGTCAGAATTTCCTACGGTACTTCACTTTATAGAAATATGGTAATTTACTCAAAGAACTACTACCGTAACTAACTTTTTATCAAAAAAAAATATTTTGAACTAGGTTTCGGAGATCTTATGGATTATCTAAATTTTTGGTTTCAAAGATCTTTCACACACTTTGGTCGGTATTAGTAACCGACGTCTGTCCCTTTCTTACTGTAGGTTGTCATTATCGATTGATTTTCAAATTCAGTAATCTTGAACTTGATATTTCAAATTCAAACTTGAAAATAGATCGACCCAGATGTACTGTTTATATCTCTATCTCTACATTTTTGTTCGCGTTGTTCTTCTTTTTATCCCGACCGTGCCGCATGACCGCGACGCGGAGGTGTCACAGGTGTTGATGCATTTTTTTTCAAATGTTTGTTTCGACAAAAAAAATTATGTTATCATAGGGACGTATTTTTAATGGCTTGTGGTCAGAATTTCCTACGGTACTTCACTTTATAGAAATATGTTAATTTACTCAAAGAAGTACTACTGTAACTAAATTTTTTCCAAAAAAATTATTTTGAACTAGGTTTCGGGGAACTTATGAACTATCCTAATTTTTGGTTTCAAAGATTTTATTTCTTACACTAATTGGTCGGTATTAGTAACCGACTTCTGTCATTTGCTTACTGTAGGTTGTCATTATCGATTGATTTTCCAGTATAGTAATTCTGATAGTTTAAGCGTCACATTAAAAACTAATTCACTCATTGGCAGCCGTGCTGTTTTTACTCCAATTTTCACAGCTTATGGAAATACGGTAAAATAACTTTTTTTCACAAAATATATTTGGAACTGCATTTCGGAGAGCATTTTCATTATCCTGTGACAGAACAGGATTCTATTTTAACTTCAAATTTACCTTTTCTTTCAAAATCTTCCTTGTTCTTGTTATTTATTGATTTTTCTAACCGCCGATATTCTCTCGTTCAACTGTTTTTTCTCAGTTTTCCATTATTCTATTCTGCGACTTTATAGGGTCGACTACGACACTCCGTTTGAACTCTCAACATCGCAAATTTCAAAAAGGAGGATAAATGAGATAAGTTTAACAACATTAGGTTAAACAAAACCCGGGTGCCAATAAACTTCAGCAAAAAAATCCTATTTGTATTCATACAATTAGGTCAACCTGAGCAATCAGAAGAACCCTCACCTCCGCGGGACTTTCGGTGTCGACCTCTGAGTTAGTACACCTTCTCTCTGATCCGTTTCATTGGGAGAAGACTTTATGCTTGCATAAAGGGTTTTGCCCTCACTCGGAGCCCCGGTGATGGGTGGAAGACCTTCGGGACTTCCATTCAGCAGTTTACTGCCTTGATTGCTGGAAAACGATGATTAGGTCGGCTGGATTGGGCTTATTCGAATTTTCTTCGGATGGGGGAGAGGCTGGTTGTGATGGTTGCTTTCAGTTGGGATGTCTATTTATACAAAAACAATAATGGTGCTCGGGTCTCCCCTTCAAACCCCTCCAAAACTGTCTCTTAGACTGCTTGTTCTTACAAGTCAGTAGTCCTCTCTACCCAATTCCCAATTTTGAACATTAAAAAAGAGATCTAAGGCTGCTCGTGGTTGGTCCGCTCTTTTGAGCCTGATTGACTGCGATCTCACAAGCCAGCATACAAACTTAGAACTCTATCCCATTTCGAACGAAATTTGAACAAAAAATCAGAATTTTCCCTTCAATTTTGAATAGTCGGGTGCTCGTTTTTTGTTTTCAGCAACATTGGTCTTCTCAACAACACCTACAACTACACAATTTCCTGGTTCATTGGCAATATGGGTCTTCTAAACGGTGCGAACACCAATCACAACGAATCCAATCGCGCGCGCGACAGCAAAAATTTTCAAAATCGATCGAGGAACATTTCAATCGTCAAGCATTGAAGTAGAAGTGTAGCCACCCGAACTGGCAGAACCTTGAAAAACTTTGATTTTCAGCCGTCGACCCAACTTCAATCAATTCAACAACGACAGCTGCATCAATCTTCACAGTATCGTAACTCCCAAAATTTTGAAATATCATATTTTTATTGATTTTCAGCGCTTCTACCACTGCCACCAACGACGCCAACATTTACAAGGACGACGATTTGCTCACTTGGAAAGAAGACCAACTAGTACTTGATGCCCAAATCACTACCAACATCATCTACCATTTCATTCATCCAGCAATCACATCATTCATCCAGCAATCGCAAATTATCATCAATCGATATCTTGCTTTTGTTACTTTCGAGCATTAACCTTGGCTAAAACTTATCGAAATCGACAACTTCGTGAGAAGCAAAACCAGCCGATCAACATTTCAAGCGTCACATCACATTGGTCGAGGAATGGGAGCAAAAGCGTATCCAAAAAAATCTCCAGATTCTTGAAAACCTTTGATTTTTAACTGTCGACCCAACTCAAATAAATTCAACAACGACATTTGCATCAATCTTCACAGTATCGTAACTCCTAAAACTTTGAAATATCATATTTTTATTGATTTTCAGCGCTTCTACCACTGACTCCAACGATGCCAACATGTACAAGAACGACGACTCGCCTACGTCAAAAGAGGATCAGCTGGTGTACCAAGATCATCATCATAAATCACTATCTCTTGTTACATTCGAGCGCTGTTCTTGGCTGAAACTCATCGAGATCGACAACGTCGTGCGCAACGAAACCAATCCACCAACACTTCAATCGTCACATTAGTCGAGAAATCGGAGCAGAAGCGTAACCAAAATATCTCCATAGTCTCGAAAAATGTTGATTTTCAGCTGTCGACCCAACTTAATAAATTCAACAACGACATCTGCATCAATCCTCACAGTATCGTAAATTCCAAAATGCTGAAAATTACTATTTTCATTGATTTTCAGGGCTTCTACCACTGCCACCAACGACGCCGAGACCATCAAAGACCGCGACTTTGCCACTGGACACTGAGAAGGCCAACCGGTGTTCAAGTCCTGCATCCCACATCTTGCTCTCATCCCACTAGAGCCACAAAGACGGACAATTGTCGATGTTCTGCACTGAGATTTATTGAAACCGGCAAGAGCTTCTGATGATTCAACTTCCGCCGAAAAGATAGTCGTCGGAAAACACTAACTAAAAAGCGAAGAATTCCGAGAATATCGAACTATCGATTCAACTGGGGAAAATATGGATTCAGTTTAATTAGTGGTATGAAAAATAGTTATAGAACACTGACCATAAATAAGAAAATTGACGAACGAATATAGTTGGGAGAACTATGCATTACATATTTTCAGATATTGTTCCACTAAAAAAAACAGGAATTTTCAATTCGTTGAATTTTAGGATAATGAGAGTCTTTTTCTGTCTTGAAGGAACATCGCCGTTTTTCCCAGCTAAACTTGTTTGCCAATTTTCTGTTTTTGACTTTTTGAATTTGAATAATTTCCTATTTTTACAGCTTGCCAAGTCATCATCGCCATCTCGCTAGACAAATGTGAAGCCTGGAAAAATCGGAAGCAGAACCCAAGTTAGATGTATCGCAACCCAATCAGCTTCAATTCCGGATGATGTTACTCAAGTTTTCTGCAAAGTAAAGGTAATTGAAACAAACACTACTTTTCGAACATCCTTTATCAAAAATTTCACTTAAAAAATTCTCGATGGTCTGAGAGAATGAAGAAACCTCGTCCCTCATTTTTTTTAGAACGGGGTTTTTTGATTCTCGGCTAAATTCTATAGAGAATGATAAATTTTTATATAGGTTTCAATTAAAATAATGAAATATTCAATGTGGCCGAAGTTTTTTCTAGTCCCCCACAGTCCCTTCTCTCGAATGAAGAGATTTTTTTGTTTTTGTTTTCAAAACACGAATTAGCAATTTTATAATCGACGTGACCTATAATTTGCAAATTTCGTCATTATATTTCAATTGCTGCCCATTTCTCACAAAATCAACAAATTTTATGGATTTGATTGGTTTAGTAGAACTTGTTAGTTCGAAACTATCATTCCCGAAGTTTATATGCGATGTGCAAAGTAGACAAAAATGCAAAAAATTTACAAAAAAAATGTGCAATGTGTGAATTATTTTTGCAGAAAATTTGCAAGTTTTCAAACAGCGCGGGGGTTACTGTTGCAGCCTGTCATGCGTATCAAACAAACCCGCGAACTTAAATTGTTTGAATTCCAATGTATTTCTTCTTTTAACTTATTTCGCGGGGTTGTTAGATTCGCATGACATCTGCAACAGTAACCCCCGCGCTGTTTGAAAACTTGCAAATTTTCTACAAAAATAATTCACACATTGCACATTTTTTTTTGTAAATTTTTTGCATTTTTGTCTACTTTGCACATCGCAATAGAGAAGTTTAAAAAATGGAAGAAATGGGATGATCAGCGCTTTATTTCATTTTTATTTTCGTTTATTTCATTTTTATTTTTGTCTCCCCCCACCCTCCTTTTCCTGGATTTAGTGGTATGAACTGTTGTCGGTTCAATGTTGCAGGTTGAACTTGTGAGCTTGTCTCGTGACCCATTATGGATAAGACCTGCGCCTTGATCCCGGGTGTTGAACGGACAGCTTGGCCATTATTCCAGAAGCACCGGAAGAGGTGAACGAAGCAGTCTACACAATCATCAATTATCGTCTACTGGAGCATGATAATTTCCCCATTTTTGTTTTTTTGTTTGAATTTTTGCAAGCACAGCGGGTTATTGTGCTCAAAAACGCGTAGCTGCCCTTTTCTTGCAGCGCTCTTTACACAAGCTTCTATTGCTGCATATAAAAGTAAATGCACGATTAAAAACAGATTCCAACCTGATCAAAAATTGAAGTTTCAGCGCCGTTTCGAATTGTATTTTCACTAGTCAACAGAAGGCCAGAAGTGGACTTAATATTTTCTATAAGCATAACAAATTAAATATTTTCAGAGCTGGCTTTTTTCGTTAAATGGATGGACAAGTCAATATGAACTGGATGCTGATCTTCGATCAAGAATATCGATTGATGCAGTGATTTGTTGACTTCTTGGGCAACCGTCAATCAAAACTACGTTGCCGAAATTATCGAATCGTAAAAGTGAGAAGAAATGATAATAGAGAACTATGCGTAACTCAATGATTTGGAAAGATTCACAAACAATTGATGCAAATAAAGGAGATCACGGAATCGCCGTTATGATATCCACAATCGTTCGTATATCATTGAAATCGACGCGATAGCTTCAAGAAGTGTGAAGCCTAATGAAGAAGTTAGGCAGAATTTAGTGTTGAAATGGCGAATGCGGTTAGATCGTTGAAAGCTTTGAGAAATCGTGTCAAACGTATGGAGTCGGATGATGATTTTAATTTGAGCCAGGTTCGTCGAAAACTTCATTCACATATTTTAAAAACAAATATGAGCTACTATTCTAAGCTGGGAAGAACCGTAAAAAAGAAATGAGTAATGTTTTTGGCGACATAATTTGGAAATTTAAAAATTACGCGTGATTTTTTCTATTTGTCCAAACAACAGATTTTGGCGTCAAAATCAGAACTTCCTAAATCGCAAAATTTTCAGCGCCTGAATTTAAAAAAAACCTAAAAATTGAATCACGGGTCTTGTGTCACAAATTTGGTAAATAAAAAAATTACACGTGATTTTTAGAGCCAGAGACTGAATGAATGAACATTGAGTCACTTAGTTCTGCAAAATATCGTTTCACTTTTCAGATAGTCATGTATTTACTGGAGCGGATATCGACTCGCCGTGCTCTTCTTCGATACAATTCCACAACTAAATGGCGAAGATTTAGATGATTCACTCGGAATACGACATGATAGTTGCGGAATTCTTGAACTTGTCGACCGTTCGAATCGCAAACTTCCGATTCCACATGAGAGATTGGTCACCGTGTTTATTGCAAGAAGTGATTCGTGGCGAAACACTGGATACCTCATAAAATGATATTGGAAAAGAAGGATGTAATTGAGCTCAATACACGATTATCATGGTCAGTACTACAAAATTTTGAAAACAATCTTCAAATTGAGTTCGGACTTCATAATGTCAAAGCGTGTATTTATAAATTCATAGAAAGCTGAAGCCACATGGTTTTCTGCTTTAAAGATTTCAAAAAATATGTATTTCTAATCGAAGTATTAGGAAAAGAAACTAATGTGAATTGCTGAAGTTTTAATAAAACTCTCAAGTGGCTTAGTGGAAATTAAATGCCTATTTTAAATAGAAAAGTCATGAAGTTTTTCAAAACGAGGTTAGAAGCAGTTTTTGAGTAAAATGATTTTGTTAAGATGATTTGAATTAATTCGATTTATCTATTTATTTCAGATGTTCCGATGCTCCTTCAACTATCGCTGAGAATTCCACCGACACTTCTTCGCTTCCGTCAATCTACGCAACAACTCCGATCAACAATTGCCGCTTCATAGTGTAAGAATTCTCACCAACTGGGAACTCAAGAGTTAAAAGTATTCTTTGGCCACGTACAAGCCGGCATTTGTTATTGTTGTTGTTAATTTCAGACTTATCATCTACAGTAGAAACATAATTTTTATGCTGAGTTACTGTCATTCTGTAACGAACAACACATTTGTGATTTTTGAGTTCAATTACTCTCTAATCACTGTAGATGACAATTTTTGAAAAGGGTGGAAATTTTACAGGAAAGTACTGTATGTGAATGAGAGCTGAAGAAGCTTTTATTCGTGCTACAGTTGTCTTTAAAGTATTGTTGTGAATATGTGTTTTTCAGTGGGATACGATGGTCAAGCGTCAAAGAATCGATCGAGGAACGGAGTTTATCATCCAGTTCGAATGTCGAATGTGTAGAGAAACTTTGATCGATCCAATGAGCAAGGAAAAGTAAGCGATCGAAATGTGAGTGTTTCGAGTTGAAAAATAACAAAGTTCTTCAAAATTGCACAGCGTCTCCGTTGAATTTCTGGCAGCATTTTCCCCGAAGATGCGGAAGCTGTGTCCGAATTTTCATTTCGTTCCAAAAACTTGTGGTTTTTTTCACGAAATCTTGAAGGAAAACTAATTTTCGGTTTGATCCAGCTAATGTCCTGCGAAGAAACTACGAATTCTAGCTCACACGGATTGAAAAACTGATCATCTGTCAGAATGTTTCCCAAAAATGCGGAAGCTATGCCCAAATTTTTCAGTTTTCTCCAAAGACGTTTGATTTTTTCCGTGAAACAAAGTTAGAAACAGTTTTTAGCTAATCTGATTTTATTGTGATACATAAACTGATTTTTTTCGTTTTAAGATGGAAATAAGTTTGATTTCAGAAGTTCCGGAGTGCCATCAGCTATCACCGAGTCTTCTATCACCACTTCTTCGGTGTCATCAATCCACGCGACATCTCCGTTCACAATTGCCTATTGACAGTGTAAGTATTATCACCAACTGGGAACTCAAAAGTTTAAATTATTCTTTCGCCGCGTAAAAGACGGAATTTATAATTCTTGTTGTTATTTTCAGTTTTTTGTCTGCATTTGTTTTCTGTGGATGAGTGTATGTTTTCAGGAGACAAAAAAGGAATCGAATTATCGATAAACTTCGAAAAAGAAGTTGGTTGATCAGCTTTGTGTTCTCCTGAAATTGGCTCGAACGGTTGAAGGATATTGTGACAAATATCGGATTGTGAGTGATTTTAGGTGAAAAAAACTTGATTTGTGTGTGAAGGTTACATATTAACTCTTCGAAAATGCGCAAACGTTCGAAGTTCCCTTATCTGCTTGCTCGAAGTTTCAAAAAAATGTAGAAAATTTGTTTTGTGACCAGTTTTTTCGGAAATGCGGAAGCATAATTTTGAATTTTCCCAACAAGATTTTTAAAAATCTACATTCAAATCAAATAGAGATATTAAAAATCTACATTCAAATCAAATAGAGATGTTAAAAATCAACATTCAAATCACAATTATTCTGTGAACTTCTCATTCATAATGAAGAGCGTTCAAAAAAAAAAACTCCCTTATCGATAAGATATATCGTTTAAAGATGGAAATTAATTTGATTTTTTATTTCAGAAGTTCTGGAGTGCCATCAACTATCACCGAGTCTTCCAACCACCACTTCCTCATTGTCATCCATCTACGCAACAGCTCCGATCACAATTGCCTATTCACAGTGTAAGTATTATCACATACTGGGAACTCAAACTTTTGAAATATTCTTTCGCCGCGTAAAAGACGGAGTTTACTTTTGTTATTCTCAGACTTTTTGTCTGCATTTGTTTTCAGTGTATGAGTGTATGTTTTCAGGAAATGTAACAGTAACCGAAAAATCGAAAAAGCCGGACATGGTGTAGAAGCACAAAGTTGGTAGATCAGATCCAATTTCCGCTGGAGTTGGCTTTAACCCTTGAAGAAGATGTTGACAAATATTGGAATGTGAGTGTTTTCAGTTGAAAAAAATCAAGAAAAATACATGATTTGTGGCTGAAAATTACGCTTTTACTCTTCGAAAATGTTCAAACGTTCAATTTCCCATTGTTTGCTTGTTCGAAGTTTCAGGAAAAGTGCTAAATTTAATTTGTAGCCAGTTTTCTCGGATATGCAGATACCATGCCCAAGTTTTGATTTGAGTAAAACACTTATAATTGTCTTTTCTCGTGAAACGAAGTTGCAATAAATTTTTAATTAAACCGATTCTGTTGTGACGACCCTTGTCGTTCAAAGTTTCGAATTAATTTTATTTATTTATTTCAGAAGTTTCGAAGCGCCATCAACTACCGTCGAGCCATCAATCGACACTTCTTCGCTCTCGTCATCTCTTCGATCAACTCATGAAACCGCCTATTGACAGTGTAAGTAGTTTCACCAACTGGGAACTCGATCGAGCTCGAGAGTTTAATCGAGCTCGAGAGTTTAAATCGAGCTCGAGAGTTTAAATCGAGCTCAAGAGTTTAAATCGAGCTCGAGAGTTTAAATCGAGCTCGAGAGTTTAAATTATTCTTTCGCCGCGTAAAAGACGGAAATTATTGACAGTGTAAGTAGTTTCACCAACTGGGAACTCGATCGAGCTCGAGAGTTTAAATTATTCTTTCGCCGCGTAAAAGACGGAAATTATTGACAGTGTAAGTAGTTTCACCAACTGGGAACTCGATCGAGCTCGAGAGTTTAAATTATTCTTTCGCCGCGTAAAAGACGGAAATTATTGACAGTGTAAGTAGTTTCACCAACTGGGAACTCGATCGAGCTCGAGAGTTTAAATTATTCTTTCGCCGCGTAAAAGACGGAAATTATCATTGTTGTTGTTGTTTTCGGACTTTTTTCTGCATTTGCTTCCAGTGGATGAGTGTATGTTTTCAGGAAAGAAAACGGGAACCGGAGCACCGAAAAAAACCGGACAAGATGTAGAAGCACAGAGTTGGTGAATCAGCTCCAACTTCGGCTGGAGTTGGCTCGAACCGTTGAAGGAGAGGTCGACAAATATCGGAATGTGAGTTTTTCAGAAATCAAGAAAAAAGGCATGATATTTTGTTGGAAGTTAGATATTTACTCTTCGAAAGTTCTCAAATATTCAAAGTACCCGTGTTTGCTTGTTCGCAGCATCAGAAAATTAGATTTTGTGACCATTTTTTTCTGAGATGCAGAAGCTATTCCCAAATTTTGATTTCAGCCAAAAATTTATCGTTTTCAAATGAAAATTTGAAGCGAAACTATCCTGTTAACGTGTCATTCAAAATTAGGAGCGATCACAAACTTGTAGAACCCTAGAACAATTTTTTTGTCGATTCAGGAAGTTTTTTTTTTTTTAAATGTTTTCTTCAAATTCGTGCCAACGTGCTTTGGTCAAAAACCACGAAAATGTTCAATCTTTCGAACTTAACGGTCACAGCTTGGCAGTGGTATGCTGAAAAACTTGACTAATTTCACAAAACTACTTCGAATCAAGTTTTTTTAATACTCCGTTCATTTTACTAAAACACGGTTTATATTTTTTGTTCTTCAAAATCCAATGAAATACGAGCTTCGTTGTGAGATAAATTGTTCGACAATGTTGCTAGAAGTTTTCGATACTTTTAACGCGCTGAAACAGTACTAGAAGTGACAAATTGATAACTTTTTTTGATTATATAATTCACTTCTTCTTCGATTTCAAAAAATTGGCTCGGAGCATTAAAATGGGAAAAAATAGTTATACTTTTTATTTTTTAAAAAGAAAGAGCACCACCGACATAGTAAAACTACCGAGGGAATTTTTACCGGAAAGCCTAGTATTCGAGAAAATTGGATGTAGAACTTTTTTTTGAACGTATAGCTATACGCGGAAAAATACGAAGGGGATGTAAAAATTTCTCGAATACTAGGCTTTCCGGTGAAAATTCCGTTGGGAGTTATACTATATCGATAGTGCTCTTTTTTTTAATACAATTAAATTTCTGGTGCACCTCCCCCCTTGAAGTTATTTTTGGTGCAGCTCTATATTTTTGTTCTGGTGCAGCTTCTACCAATTTCGTTGTGTTCAAAAAAAAAGAGCACTATCGATATAGTATAACCCCCAACGGAATTTTCACCGGAAAGCCTAGTATTCGAGAAATTTTTACATCCCCTTCGTTTTTGCCCACGTATAGGTATACGTTCAAAAAAAAGTTCTAAATCCAATTTTTCCGAATACTAGGCTTTCCGGTAAAAATTCCCTTGGTAGTTTTACTATATCGGTGATACTCTTTAATTTGAACATAACTTACTTTTTCATCATACCCCCCTTTAAGTACAAAAACTTTGATAATGAAATATAATTTTTTCAGTGAGCTTCCTCTCATCATCTCCAATTTTTGTGTTTTCTGCCAAGATTCGATCACAGGGCTGCTTGTGAAGATGTTTGGAAGGGAAAATATGTTGAAAAACTGGAATCCAGAAATTTCACGAGGCGAAAGTTCGCAGAAAAAGAACATGATAATTATTGAGCTGGAAATGAGAAATCGATAGAAGTCTCTCCTGGAACGAGTTGCCAATATCATTGTAAGTTTTTTTTTCTAGAATGCATTTCTGAAACAAGTCGAAACATTGGAGCCGCATCAATTGCTTCTGAAGTGAGCTGATGTCTTCTCTCGGAAGACACTTGGTGAGAATTGATGCGCCTCCAGAGAACTGGTTCAGAGTTGGTGCAATATGCTAAAGTTTTGGTGGAGCTCTGGAGTAACTAGGTTAATTTTTAATGCTTCTAGGAGTTTTTCGATCTTTATCTATTATCCCCGATGAAAAGCCATCATGCAAGTTTCAAATTTACTTCCGAGGTATACCAATTTTCCAATATGAGATTCGAAAAAGAACCAACTTGTTCCAATTCTTTTAATTCTGGAGATGCACCTCTACTTGATACTAAGTTTCACAGAATTTCGCATTAAAAATCGATCCATTTAAAGTTGAACTGAACGTTCTTCAGTAGAATAACTCCGCTTGACGTATAAAAAAATGACCCCAATAATTTTCAAGCTTGTACGAAACAATGCAAAGTTCTCAATTGAAATCAAGTCGGTGCTTTAAATATTGATTCAACTGAACCAACAGTTTTTAATATCCTACTTATATTTCGTGTTTGTTTTCAATCAATGAGTAAATATTTTGCAGGTGATAATCTACGAAGCGAAACTTGGATTCAACTCCAAAGTAAAGCATATAACATGGGTTTCTTGGATCAGCTCTCACATTGGCGAATTGTGGTGTAATGATAAAGGAGATCGAAATGTGAGTGTTGTCATTTTGAAAAATAGATAAAATTCCTGAAAAATGAACAAAATTATTACTTTCGTGTGTTTTTTCTTTCCCGGAGTCCCTAAAGTTATAATTATTTCATTTTCGACAATTCTTTTACTGAAGTTATGCCCAAATTTTGAATTTTTCCGAAAACTTTTGTACCATTACATTTCTTCATGAAAATACAATTGATCTGACAAGTGCAAAAAAGTAAAAGAAAAGGTTGGCTGAGAACCAAAATAACCCGTGAAAGTATGCTTCAGAGATATTTCAAAGATTCACGAGTTTAGAGGCTAGAACCATTTTAACTTTTTTTATAAATTAAGATAGACCTAGATGCTAGTTGTTACAATTCATTGTTCTTAATTTCTTGCATTTTCACGGCCGATTTCAGTTTAAAAAAACGTAAAAATTCGTTCGAAAAATGACATTGAAAAATTATTCTCACTGGAGCACACAGATTTTTTCACGACTTGTCGGTTCCTAGGCCACCATTACTTCTTCCTTGTTTTGTAATCAATTCCCGATTATTTTATTTTCACAATTTTCAGCCTTTAGTTATTCTTAGGTACACTTCTCACATTGTTTTGATACTGAAACATTTCATAAAATCAAGTATTATGAGATGTTATATAAATGTTCAGTCCTCAAACGGTTTTTTTACTTATTGAAAGTTTTTATTTTTTCAGTGACCGACAGCGTCTTCTAATACAACAGATTAGCAATTAGGAAATGGAGATTCACGAAAGCGGTTATGACCCGGCTTTATCGATTTGGCAAAGAGAACAAGAAGTATATGTGAGTTTTAAAACTATTTTTTGTAAAATTGAAAATGCGGGAAACTTGCTGGAAAACAGAAGTTTCTCTCTAGAATTTATCAAAACTGAATTTTTATCGTTAAAAATTGAAAAATAAAATAATTATTTTTGATCATATTTTTCACGGGAATGCGGAAGCTATGCCCAAATTTTGAATTTTTCCGAAAACTTGTGATATTCAACGGTTTTCTCAATCAAAATTGGAAAATCAGGAAATAATTGCTAAAAATGGAAGAAAAGGTGGTCTAGGAACCAAAATAATTCGTCAATTATGCTGCAGAGATATTGAAGAGTGGTTTCGAATTTTTTACTATTTCAGAGCATTACAAAGACCAGAATTGTTTTAATTTCTTTCAAAAAACTAGACAGACATGTATTCAAGTTATTATGAGTAGAATTCTTTGTTTTCTCTGTAGATTTCACCCAGAAAACTAGATTTTGTTTTAAAAGTAGTCCGAAGAATAAATAAAAAGATGAATCTCATTGGAGCGCACTTGCACGAGTTGTCGATTCCTAGGCCACCATTACTTCTTTCATGTTTTATAATCATTTCTTGACTTTTTTAGCTTCTTTAGCCTCAGGCTCTTCGTATGATCGTTTCTGATATTAATTATTTTTCTGAATTACTTTGAAACATCACGAACTTGAATATGACACACAGATGTATAATCTTAAAATGTTTTTCCTATTTTTTTGCCTTATCAAATTTGATTCTCTTTCAGCGGCCAACAGTGATTTGATCGGATCTCATGTCAGCAAACTGCCAGGTTTTGAATCTGATAAAGATTTCAAAGCTGCTTCTGACTGAACTATCGATTTCGACGAAAAAACTTTGGAAATCGACAAAGAGAAGAACACATTGGCGGGACCATGAATTCGGACACCAGCCGGGTCTCTATGAGGATATTCATTGTTTGGAATTATCGGAGAAGATCGTTGTGCAAGAGCTCACCAGATAACTTGCCTGAAATGACGAAAAAATTTGTGCCAGTTCTGGGGATACGACGGCTGGTTCTGTTGAAAGTTGTTCGCGTTCTTGCTCAATATGAGCTGGAGCCGGTTGTAAGCATAGTGAAGATCATCAAGAAGAACAGGATTAAAAACACAGAAGACGGATGAAAGTTTGGCGAAAAATATTTATTGTTGTTCGTGATGATGCTTGTCGACTGTGTGATCATCCTACTTTTGAGAAGATTGTCGAAATGTGCGTTTTTCGTATAAAACACTTGAAAATATGGAAAATTGAAATTGCTCTCAAAAGTTCACAGATTTTGAGTTTTTCTCAAAATTCATAATTTTTTATCAATTAAGAACTTATGAGAGGGCAAATTCAGCCAAATTTCAAGTTTTTTTTTTAAATTTAAGAGCGTGTTGATATCAGTATTGAATAAAAATGGAGTGTTTTCAGATGTAGATGCTCGACTTCTGAAAGGATCTCCAATTTCTTCATCACATCTGAATTGTCGTGCTCGTCTTACCTTCATTCATTGGAACGATTTGACATGGAGTTCGATCTGAAGTGCAAAGTCATGAAGCGGGCGACAATAAGAAGGAGATATTGATTTGTAAGTTTTGAATTCGAAATCTAAAAATTATGAAACTGCTCTCAAAAGTAGACAGACTTCAAACTTTATTCTTCGAAAAATAATCGAGTATCAGAATTCCTAAACTCATGAGAGCAAGTCCAGCAGAGACGCGGGAGCTATGCTCAAATTTTGAGCGTTTTTCTCACCTAATTAGCATATATTCAGTGTAGGAGTTATGTATTTTCAGATAAAGTAATCGATGGACTTGAAGTCACTCATCTGCTTCCTCGACTCTACCACATCATTAGACTTGCCTCGTTCTCGACCTATTATTATCGAAAAGATTGGAGATGAAATACTGAACTGAAGTGTCGAATTTTTCGGAAACTGGAAGTGTGAGTTTTTAGTTGGAAAACGCGAGAAAAATCTGAAGGCTCTGAAATTGCTCTCATGAAGATTTTGAATTTTTCAAGATTGTTTATGTGAAAATTCAGAATTTATAAAAGCATTTCCAGCAAAAATGCGAGAGCTATGCCCAAATTTCCAGTTTTTTCACTGAAACAGCTCATCTGAATTACAAATATGTATTTTTTTTCAGATGCAAGCGCTTGCCATCGGATTCCTCGTTTAGTTCATTTTCGAACTGGTTGGAACATGAGATTCGATGTGATTTGAAATGGCAACGGTCTGGGAAAATTGGAATAATTATCATAATGTGAGTTTTTGTTAGAAAATTTGAGACAACGCTGGAATCTCTGAAGGCGCTCTCAAAAGTGCGCAGATTTGGACTCTTTCAAGTCTTTCTTTGTGAACTTGTAAGAGCAATTTCAGCGAAGCTATGTCCAGATTTCTAGTTTTTCCAATAAAACATCTGTCCTGGATAAAAATGCATTATTTTCAGATGCAGATGCTCATCGACTTGACCACTGCTTCTCATCATCATCATCATCATCGTCGAATTTGAGATCGTCGTCGTTTACTTCTTCGCCGCTTTGTCCAATCAACATCGTAAAAGGAGTAATTGCTAATTAATGTATGTGTTTATTTTTAGGTCAAGTCGCTCAGAAGCCGGCTTTTCCTTATTGTTTTCAGAAACTACAGTAATGTCACCAGTTCCGCTAAAAGAAAAACGGCCGCGTGGATTACTGTAGCTGTTGTTGTTAATTGAAACTACAGTATCTCCTTGTATCGAAAATGAGACGGGGTGTACTGTAGTAGTATTCCCTAGTCTCTGGAGATGAAGGGTGCTGTAGTTTCATGTTTCAGAGGGTAGGGTACTGTGAGCTACAGTACCTCAATAAAAGAAGGTACTGTAGCTTTGCAGGTGGGGTTACTGTGGGTGGGGCGACGTCGTGGGTTTTGGAGCGCCGCCCGTATTTATATTGGCGACACCAGGGAACTGGGTGGAGTTTCAACGTGACACGTTCTATCACAAATATTTTATTAACAACAATCAAAATCGATAATAGGCGGATAATTATGGAGGCTTTATTGTCCTCCGAAGTCGGATAGATTCCCAGTGGAAGATGTCTCAGTGTAAAGATGAAAAACATTAGGAAATTGCATGAGAAATGGACGAATTTCAAAAATGACAAGATTAGTGCAGAACATTAGGATTCTGTATCATTAGTGTGGGTTGAAGTGATATTTTTCAAGTACAGTGAATTTCTTATTCTAGAAACCCGGGGTTTTTGAGTTGTTTCGTTCTATTATCACAGTTATTTTGCATTTCAAACTCGAACTTTCTTGGGCTCAAAATTAGGCTTCAAAGGCTTCTTAATTGTAAAATTAATAGTGTATTCAGAATGGTTTTTGGTGCTCTTGAAAATGCAGCATTAAAAATCAGGGGTTAGAAAAAATCTAAAACTTTTAAGCTAAAATTTTTCGACTCCCAGAAGGTTTTCAGGTAAACTATATAGCTCATTTGGTTACTCTTTTTAAGCTCTACAAGATAGGCTATTAAAATCGAGAAAATTTTTTTTGGTCGAAATCGAAAAAAAGTACAGTCATGGACGTTTTTTCAGAATGGGTGAAAATTTTTTTTTGGAATTTGAATAGTCCATCTTGTAGAGCTTGAAAAGAGCTACAAGATGTGCTATATTGTTCGGCAAAAAATGTTTGGTAAGACTGAAATTTTCAGCTTCAAAGTTTTTGAAAAATTTTCTGACCCCTATTTTTTATTAGTGCATCTGAAAGCGCCTGAAAAATGATGCTGAATGTATTGAAATTTGACTTTGGGAAAACAATATTTTCAGTTTTAAAAAATGTACAAAAAACAGTGAGAGACGCAGACAAATATGCTGAGCTATATAATTATCCTTTCAACTTTTTTGGTAGATCAAAATTGTCAAATTCAAAGTAACGAAACTTTTCAAATTTATGTTGTTATTTAATTTACTTAATAGAGAGCACAGTAAAAGCTCAGAAACTTGAATTAAGGATCTTAAAATCGCAGTGAAACAGTGTGGAAACTTGAGAGACGTTAGTGAAGTAAAGCATTATAGGTAACGAAAATGGAAGAGAAGGAGAGAAAGATGATTAGAAAGTCAAAGGGACCTCATCCTATTCAACTTATTATATCTAATATCTTAAAACCGGATGGCCTGAAAGTATTATTCAATTATGTAATTATCACAAGTCCAACTGGGTTTATTTTTCGGTCTGATTCTGTATCGAAGAATTTATTGAAATCTCCAAACTAGATAGTAAAAACATTCAAAATATAAACAGAATCGGGTCTCTGACTAAAACTAAAAACTAGCCTAAAATTTTAACAGAAATGTGAAATGCAGGACACGAGAAGTGGACCTCTACTACCCTATTGTGCTAATGTTTTGGCATCTTTCAAATGCTCATTTCGATAGATTTTTGATTTAAAAGGTATTTATTTTCAGTTACAAGTACAACAAGACTAAAACTAAAATTCAGCTATTTATCGTCTCCTAAATTGTAGAGCTTATGACTCATATCCTATACATGGTTCTACAAATGAACATTCCAAGTAAATCTACTTGTGCTCAGATATCTTTTTATACTGGTCGTTTCGGGCAGGATCCGACATTTTTTTGTTGTTTTTTTTTTACCTTGGAACTCTTAAAAAAAGTTTTTCGACCAAGATTTGTGGAAAATCAACAAAATTTCAAATTTCAAACGTGAAATAAGAGACCAGCCTTCTTAAAAATTCACTAGTTTTATACTTTTTGAGATAACCTGAGTAATATCATATTATTAACAAGTATAAGCTATATATTTGACCTATAAACCTTCTAGAAGTTCACAAATTAAAGCTTAAAAGTTTTAGATTTTTCAAATCCCTGATTTTTAATTCTGCATGTGGAAGTTCACCGAGCACCATGTAGAATACACTATCAACTCTAGCATTTCGAATCCATAAATACTAGTTCTAAGCCCACTGAATGTTGAGTTCGAAACACATAAAAACCGTGATAACAGATTAAAACAATCAAATTCCCAGATTCTAAAAATGTGAAGTTCGCCGACTTGGAATCTATCACTCAATCCACACTCATAACACAGAGAACCCAAAAATCTGCACCGACCGTATCATTCTCGATTTTCGTCCGTTTCTCATGCAATTCCCCATTGTTCTCCATCTTCACACTGAGACATCTTCCATCGAGAACCCATCCGACTTCGGGGAGACGATAGCAACTCCATAAATATCCGCCTGTTATCGATTTTGATTGTTGTATCTCCGATTGACGTCGCTGATTGATGTCGATGGTTGTCGCTGTCTGAAAATAATGTTACTTGAACAAGAATTTTTTAAGAAGAATGTTGTTGCAAATCCCGAGTCCTAGAATGAAATAAAACAAAATGTTTAGGTCGGATCTCTGAAAATCCTTTTCTGCAAACATTTTCAGGCGTAATCCAGAAGAAAAATTCGCATCAAGTCACTTTGAGAATGGTAATTTTAGTTTTCATCTCATCTTTCTAAAGTTAATCCATAATTTCAGGTTGGTTAGATTTCTTGGAAATCAAATTAATTAGGCCTCGTGCATTGATGAAATTAAAAAAAACTCCGAAACTAAGTTTTTGTAACCAAAAATTGGATATCCAGCTGGAAATTGATGTTGCTAATTCAGACCAGAACATCTAATAAAACTGCTTGAAATGAAGACGCGGGTCTGGTTCTTGCATTATTTTTACGGGCAAGGCCTGAATAAAACCATCGAAGCGATTTGGAACATCAGAAAAAAGCTCTTTGAAGCTGAGCCAGAAGTGTATCAAGGATTTTTTCAGAAATGATTTGTCACTCATAATTGATTGTAATTTTAGAACAATTTTGGCCGGGCTACAGTTATCGTCACAAGCCAGCCCGGTTGCCAAATAAAAATGGACTTGTATTCAGAATTTTAAATTTGAAAAGATTTTGGAGTTTTAATGACAAGAATCATTCATTGGCTAATACTCAAAGACAGGGTAATTTTTCTTAAAACAAAGAGCACAAATTTTAGGTAGAATCCTCAAACGATTTTTACCGAAAAGTTTAGTTTTCGAGAAGATTCTACTTGAAAAAAGAAATTTGGGAACCATACGTTGGAAGTTTCCAAATTTTTAACTTTAAAAAATAATTTTTTTTTGAATCGGTGAAAAATCCTTCCACCTTTAATCTTTGAAGCTATAATTTTTGAATATTCAGAAGGTTTATAGGTCATTGTGATCTCAACGTGAAGTCGTATGCAGGTCCAATTTTACTTTTTTTGAATTTTCTGTCGAGCTCGTCAGTGAATTTCTAAACTGGGAATTCAAGCTCCTAAAAATGTCTACGCATAACTTCTGCTTCTGCTCCTGTTAATTTTTCCAACATTTTTCTGCCAATCGGTTTTTCGAATAAAATACTTACCGTATGATGAAAAGAAGCATGATGCCAAGATGGTTGGGCTCATCGTGTCTCGGTCGAAGCACCTGGAAAATTAATTAATAGTTTAATTTAAAAAGTGAGAAAAAAAAAGAAAATTGAGAGAAGTACACGAAATTCCGAATTTAGTCGATCTTGTAAATCAGTCTGAGTTTTGAAGATTTTGGAATAGAAAACGATGCAGAATAGGAATAACAACTCAAAGAAGAAGCTAGGAGCACAAAACTGGAAAAACCGAGAATAGAAGTACCTCTAGTTCACAAAGAGATATCCTGAATGCAAAAATTCAAATTGTGCACATGAAAACAAGGATTAGAAGTATAAATCTTTTTTTAATGTTGGATTTCTTTCTCGATAAATGATTCAATATTATTAAGGATTCATGTAGAAAAATGCTCACTTTTGAGAAATTATACTTCTAAAATTACAATCAAATTAAGCATTCTTTGGGTGAATTGAATGAAAATTAAGAATTAAAAATATCAAAGGATATATAAAATCGGATATAAACAAAAGATTTGCCTGAATTTTGAGGATTTTAAAATAGAGAACCATGATAACTAGTATATACAACTGAAATTAATGAAGTTTTCGTTTTCTCTTCAACAGAACGCCCTCGATTTCACATGATCTCATGGCTAAAAAAATGAATATCCATGGAAAATAGAAAAATTACGAGAATTTAGGAGCACACAACTGGATAAAGCTTAAATATACCTGTTGACAAAGAGAAATCCACAGAGCAAAAATTCAAATTGTGCACATTTTTAAGAACTGGAGCTGACTACTGCTCAATTTTAATAGTATATTTCTAATTTGCTACCTATTTGGGGGACTAAATCTCTAATTTTACGGTAGTTTTCATGAACCAGAAAATATAGCGTCTATCGGACCGCACGGTTTTCCTGTGAAAATAAAGCGTTGCGTGTGTGCGGCGCGTGTTACCCCTTAAATATGGGACAATACAAAGAGCATGCTATTATATTAAAGAAGAAAAACCAAGCGTCTTGTTCACTAGAGCGCACTTACTTTCTCATCCTCTTTTCCATACAAAACCAGAATTCTCATGTTAAATTGAATGAAAATAAACAAAAACAGATATCAAAGGATATATGAAATCCAATAAAAAACTATACATATGAAAAACAAACAATTGACATATTTATTTGATTTATTTGAAATTTTGCAAAAAATCCTTTCTTTCGTCTCGAAAACCTGTTGATTGAAGAAGTCGTCCATCGTTGAGAAGAAGAATGAAAAAAAAAACAAATTAAATTCCTCGGATCACAAAATTGTGTAGAATCTGTTTTCTCGGAATACTGCAGACATCCACAGTACTCCGAGATCTAACTTATGCGATGTCCAAAGCTGAAAAAAAACCGAAAAATCAGCGAAAAAAAACGTTCAAAGCATCCGCCTGATTCTCTTTGTTCCACACACTCTCTCGAGAGTACTGTACGAGGTCTCGACGCGATTGAACGAAATAGTGTGTGAAACAGAGAGAGTGCTTTGAACGTTTTTTTTTCGCTGATTTTTCAGTTTTTTTTCAGCTTTGGACATCGCATTACATGAGAAGAAATAATAAATCTCCATATTGATTGCCCATCTGTCGTGTCCACGATTTGTCGATTTTCCTGAAATCAAAAATGGATTTCCAACATTTTGAAGTGTAAAATTGAAGGATCATTATTTTTATCTCTCATCCAACACAATCATTTTCAGAGTGAAGATATTACATGTTTGCTTTAATTTTGACTTAAAATTTCACATTCTAAACTACTCCAGATATCTGGTCAAACCATGAAACTGAAATCACACATTTTGAACAAGCTTTTAAATTCAAATTGAACATTTTAGTTGCTTTCTCAGGAAAAATGAAAAAATTCTAGAATAAAATGGATTGATCTATTTCTTGTTTTCTTTTGGCTCAAGAATCAGAGAACTTTGAACCTACTATAAATATTGATCCAAGATTCGGTCAAATTGTCGCAGTCAAATTCAGTTTTTCAAACGAGAAACTGGATGATCGAAGCGCTATTGACATTGTGGGTGTACTGTGGTCCAACCAACTGCTAGTTTTAACCAATCTATCGACAACCTGAAATATAATCATTAACCAACGGGATATTTTATTTATTCTGGACTGATACATATCGTAAATTCACCTCCAATAGACCACATCGATAACCATTGTTCTTCTTCTGCGCACTTTCGACTCGTGGTATCTCTGAATTCCAATATATATCCTTCGATTATTCATCCAATTTTTTTCAGTTTTTCAACATCATTTTCCTTCCAAACACTCCAGGAATCGTCACTTGATCGAATCTCAACAAAAATTCGAAAATTGAAGGGTGGATATGCAGCGCGAATGATAATCCTCGATTTTTTCGCATTTTGAAACAGCTCATAGTGTTGATGAATCCCCAACGTGACATTGCTACCATCAACTCCATCGATAGATCAAAAATCCGTTGATTCGCTCAAATTGATATTGTGATTTTTTTCAATCATCAAAGCGGTCTCTCTACCTTACATCTGTTCCCGAATTTTTATTCGATTTGACAATGATTAGTTTGTTGGGTAGAGAGGAAGATGTTGATAAACGGAAGCTCGCTGAAAAAAAATTTTATAAAAAATCAGAGAACTTTGAACCTACTATAAATATTGATCCAAGATGCGGTCAAATTGTCGCAACCAATCCAGCTTTCCAGACGAGGCACTGAATGATTGAGGCGCTATTGATGTTGTGGGTGTACTGTAGTCCGCCAACCAACTCTGACCAATCGATCGATAATCCTGAAATTTGTTTATTGACCAACGGCATAATTTATTAATTCTGGAATGATACATATCATAAATTCACCTCAAATATTTTCCGAACTCCTGCGCATTTTCCAATTTGATTTTAAGCCGACCAGCTTCCTGTAAAAATTGAATAAAATTACCAGATGATGAACAACAAGAAATAAGAGAAGATGCTGAGCAGACGAAAACAACATGATAATCGATTGAACAGCGTAATGTTCAACAGAGCGCACTTGCAATAACCCTTTTTCTCAGGAGAAATTGGGTGTTTTAATGACAAAAATCAATAATAATAAAAGTTGAATAATATCTACACTAAAAACAATCTGTTACCGTATTAATGTATCGAGTTTTCTAGTAAAAATAAAATATATCAATTTGAAAAACCAATTTTCATTAAAATAAGATGCTACTTTGAAAACGAATTCACTTGAAAAATCCCTGGAACTATTTAACAACTGGCATTTAAATTTCGAAGATTTTTTTTAATATTCAGGGTGCTAAAAACCAAAGAAAATCTGACAAAATGAAATTTTGAGTTAGAAATGACGATCAACCAAAAAAGAAAGAGAAATAGCGAAAAGACGCGGGTAGGTCAAAAACTATTTTTTTTTTTTGGAAATATTTTCGGTCTGAAACTGAATCTCACTAAAATATCCTTTCGGAGCTAGATTTATGTGAAATGTGCAGTTTGATTTGCCTGAAATCGAAAAAAAAAATGATTGACCAGTCAATCCAACTTTCTCGATGGGGCATTTTGAGAAGAAGTGGTTCCATCGGATGATTGAATGTCTCTTGATGTTGTGGGTGTACTGTAGTCCAGCTGGTAAATGCATTCGATCCATCAACAAGCCTGAAATATAATCATTAACCAATGGGATATTTTATCAACTCTGGAATGATACATAGCGTAAATTCACCTCGAATAGTTTCCGAATTCCCGCGCAATTTCCAAATTGATTGTAAGCCGACCAGCTTCCTGTAAAAATGAAATGAAATTATCAGATGATGAACAACAAGAAATAGATAAGATGCCGAACAGACGAAAACAACATGATAATCGAATAAACTAGCGTCTTGTTCAACAGAGCGCACTTGCATTATCACCATTTTTCTCAGGAGAAATTGGGTGTTTTAATGACAAAAATCAATAATAATAATAATAGTTGAATAATATCTACACAAGGAACAATCTGTTACAGTATTAATTTATCAAGTTTTCTAGTAAAAATAAAATATATCAATTTGAAAAACCAATTTTACTTGAATTGGGGGCGAAAAACATATTTTATCTGAAAAAAATCCATGGAACTTTTCATCAACTAGCACTTAAAATTCGTAGATTTTTCAAACATTTAGGGTGCTAAAAACAGAAAAATATAACAAAATCAAAATTTTGCGTTAGAAATGACGATCAGCCAAAAAACAAAGAGAAATAGCGAAAATAAGCGGGTAGATCAAGAACATTTTTTTTTGCTAGAACTTTTTCAGCCTGAAACTAAATTTCATTAAAATATCTATTGGGACCTGACTTTCCTGATATTCAAAAAAAAAAGAAAAGAAATGCAATGCATTGTTTCGCTAGTACTGAAAAAATTAAAATTCAGGAAAATAATCACATGTGTCTCTCGTGTTTGGAATTTCGATGAAATCAGTTTTTGTTTATTAAAGTTACATTGAAAATGAGCGAAAAATCTTTTCTGGATAGTCTATTTTTGAATAGATTTATATTTGAATCAGTTACTTGTTGCTTTTCATTGATTCTTCTCGTTGTTCGCGTATTATTAAGAAAGAAATTGAAGATCAAAAAGTGTAACAATCCATAATACATTATTTACTTTGTAATGATATTCGTGATTGCTATTGTTCAATTAAAACTTCTTCAAAGCTTCTTGTCAAAGTCATTCGAGCCCAGATTGAACCCTTGTTGTGAACAAAAAACAGAAGAATTCAAGGCTGGTGAGTAAAAAAAACAAGTTTCGAAATATTCACCTACATTTTTTCTCAATCTTATCAACCCAGACAGCTCTTACTGTCTGACAAAAAAATCCCATGAGATCTTGGTTTTTGAAGGAGATCTCAATACAGTTTTCAGTGTTATGATTTTTGGAGCTCTGCAGTAAACTTGGTGCTTCCTAAGTTTCCACTAGAACTGCACCAATCGCTAACAAATCGCGCCAAATGTTACTAAATTTTGTCCGAAAAAAACCAGGAATTTTCTCTGTGGCTGAATTGGTGCGATCGGAATTTTTCTGGCGCTGATAAACACCATGGTCTTCGTTTTCACAAATATCTCGATTCTTTCAGAGCTTCGAATAATTTTGCGCATTAAGGATCAGAATCTGCAAAAAATTAAATACAGACGGCTCATCAGCATCTCAAGTAAAACAAAATTCATTCCAGAAACAATCAAAACACTCACTAAGTCAAAGTCACTTCTATCCAAAGATCTGAATGAAAAATTTCGAATATTTGAATCGACGATTAAAGAGAGTATGACTTTGTTGCTCGATAAAATTGGCCGGAAAACATTTGATCTGATTGGGTGGTCTAAAATAAAATATGTCGATCGAATGTTCGAAGTAGTGCGATTAATTAATACTGAACATATAGTTGAGCTCAACAAACAAATAGATACGATAAGAAATGACTTTGAAAAACAAACGGAACGAATTAAGCTATCTACCAATTATATTGCGGCCAACATCACTTCTTTGGAAGTGAGACTATGCAGGGAGAATGTTCACAAGAGAATCACAAAATATTGTTAGCTGAATTTTGAAGTAGACCTCTGCTATTTGTTAGAGTTTTTGGTTTTCCAAGTTCTACACAGAAATATTTTTTAAAATCAAATATTTTCATTAGAGTGAGAGTACTAAATGGTTCTTCGCAATATGGAGAAACGACGGGATTCAATAGGGAAGAATTTGCTCACAGTTTCTTCATTACTTCATGCATTCTCATGGTCATATTTTTTGTTCTATTTACATTCCTTCCCGTTTCATCATATGTGTTAAAATCTTCCTCGTTCTCTGACATTGTCGATGTGATCAAGTTTGCCGGCGCAGTGTTCGTAGTTATTGTCATCACTGCAATAATTTGTGGATTAGATGTTTTGCAATCCACCGTAAAATGTTCATCTGAAAATATCATAAGTTCTGTACAATCTGGTAACACAATTCGAATCATGACAAAAGATTACGAAATGATTGAGAAGTATGTTTTCTTAAAGCCAACATTCTTGCAGTTTTATTTTAGGAGTATTGAATCGACATGTCAATCGCCAAGCCAATATTTCGCAAACATCGATTTTGAGAAGGTTATTTCAGCAGAAGATGCTTTCCGAATTTTCAACTTTAATGCTTACTCTACTCGAATAATTAATTCAATGAAGACCAAAAGATTAAAGCCAATAGAACTGCCTTCTGAGTTTGAAGAAGCGATGACAAAAATATCATCTCTAATTGGAGAAATAAACAATGTGTTTGGCTGTGCAAGTGATCATGTCAATGAGTTTGAAAATTATCGAAGCGTATACAAGATTTTTGAGAACAATTCTCTCAATTATACTCAATATGTCAAAAATTTTAATGAAGAAGTTACCAAGAACACCAAAATCAAGAATGACGTGGAAGAAACGATGCACGGAAAGTTTAAATTTCATTTAACCGACTTCAAAACACTGACAGACGAAGTTCATGTGAGTTAAAAAAATCTACGATGAAGAAAAATGTTCATATTCCAGATGAGTATTAAGACAGCTGATTTCAGTTGCGAAACAATTTTGTGATCAATTAATACATGTCCACAATTGTCAGACGAAATAGATAGCATGAAACTGTACTTTGGATTGTTATTAGGAATATTTGATCTTTTCGTGATTCACCAGTTTCTTCCAAGCCCTATGATCTACTGGATTGGTGAGTATCACGCGTAAAATTATTAAAAAATCATAATACATCACAATTTTCAGATGAAAAAGAGAGAAAAAAGAGAACGCCTAAATCGCCTGAAGTTGACAAGTCCGACACCACACAAAGTCCTATTAGTCCATCGACTCAACTAAGCACAACGCCAACCAGACAAGACGTGGCGAAAGAGAACACTTCAACTGCTTCTCCGAAAATTTGAAAAATGATAGATTACAAGAGATTTTGCAACATGATTGTGTCTTAAAACTCGGAAATGTGTTGATATTACAGGAAAATTTGAAAACCTCACCTAGTTTTTAGTGCAAAAATCGAAGTTTTTGCATTTTTTAAGGTGAAAAACCGAAATAAATAGGTCACACCAGTGTCTTTCCAATTCCCAAAAATTTCACTTCTGGAAGTTTCCTTCGGAACTGAAGTTATCTAAAATCAGAGTTTCCATTTAGCTAAATTCGAAAAAAATCGAGATAAAACCGGAAGCAAAACGGCAAAATTACAAAATAATTATAAATAATAAAAAAATCAACAACTTCATACAAAATACATATAACAATAAAACATATTTCCCCTCTAATACAAAACCAAATGCGGACTTTTATCACTTCCTTTCACCGAATTATCCCCCGCATTGCTCATTTTAGCCATCCGAGATCCGAATTGCATGGCTTGTTTGGGTGCGGAATGTGGTGAACCTAATTGGCGAAGAGTTTCGCGCAACACACGTTTCTCACCAACACCACGTGGTAAGGAGAGGT
>LR551387.1:0-25193 GCA_900536415.3 Caenorhabditis sp. 38 MB-2015
GACTTGGTGCAAACGTACATTTTCCTTTTTCAAAATTACCGCGTCTTTCGCATATATTTCAGTTTTTTTGGAGTCGTTCCCAATCGCGACTGCAAGAGAATTAAACATTTCTGAGATACAACTCTTTGGAAGAAAGATCAGTATATGGTAGTGGACATGAAACAATTGTTTGTAGTGAAGCAGATTCGGGAGCACGTGAAAACTTTCTTCTGACCAGGGAATCAAAAATAAACCTGCAGATATTATCTGAACAGAACATGTTGTGAAAATAGAGCTTACACAACTTTCCTTGTTTTATAGATCTGTGACTTTCATAAGAATGACTCTATTCAGCACGAAAACGAATCAAGCAAAATAACAAGTGTTGTTTGAAGCTATTCAGAAATCATCGAAATCCGATTTTTTCCTCTTCTCTATGAAAAAATCGCAACTTCGAAAACCACTGAAACTCTCACAACTAAAAACTCACCAAAAACGCTTCACAAGTAGCTAATCCACATCGAACTACTTCTTCTTTCTTCCAATGTTTTCTATTTGTCAAGAATATTAGTTTAATATATATTTTTAGTTGAAGAAGAAAAAAGTATTCTGCTGGGAAAATAAAATTTGTTTTGGGAAGTGCATAAAAGTTGCTCTATTGGCGTTGGTTTTCTAGGCCACCGGCCAAAAAATAAAAAAACGCCCGTGTCGCCTGTGAATCATAAATTTCATCTTTCCTGGTGTGAAGTGTTGTTGCGCTGGGTTTTTCCGGAGTTTATGTTATTCACTCGGTGCTACTCGAAATAGTGAGTTTTTTCTTTCACGTTCATTTACGATTTCCTCTATTTGTTTCATTTGGTTGAGAAACTTCGGAAGTTTCTAATTTCGACGTTTTATCATTTTCAGATCACCAATAAATCAAGGAATCTGGAAATGCGGCTGAAACCGAGAAGACGTATTAAACCACTGAACATGAGGAGAAAACGAAGTTTGACATCAACAAATCGTCTCAAAATCGATTATTCGCATGCGCGCAGAGGTACGGCACGATCCCCTTTTGCAGTTCCCAAAAGTCTGTCAGAAATTATTTGAAGAAAAATATGGGAAATTTCAAAATGAGCAAACAAAAGAGTCGATTTTCAACAATTTCCAAAATGTTCAAACTATTTTATATCGAATCATTTATTGAAAAGAAGAAAAAAATTCAACATAGAAAAAAAAATCCTTAAATTGTTGTACTTTGAAAAAAAAATTGATTGTTGAGAGTCGATCTCCCGCAAGAGAGACGACAATTTTTGTATCACACATTTTAATACAATTCATATCTCAATTTATTTACTCACACAAAGTTCAGATAATTCGATAACAAAGTTCAGAAGCCTGTGGTAATGGTATTGATAAATATTAAATTGAACTCGGAGACATTGTCCACAACCAGGGGACCGAAACTTCCAAGGAAGAACTCCTTCTGAAATCATGGCCAATCGATAATGAGAGCCAAGTTTACGCACAACCACCAGCTTCTAGTAGTTGTCTTCTAGTTCATTTTCCCTTGTCACGTGAAAACATCAAAGACTTGTACAGATGTTAGTGTACGGGATTTTAATCTAGGCATGAATGGGCGATCACTTATTCAACTCCACACCACGATGGATGACAATGTCTCGACTGTTCTGAGCAAGAAACTAAGCTGAAATTCATCACTGGCAGGAAGAAGTTCAGATAGGTCAGAGTGAGTAAATGCTCGAGAAAGAATTGTATTTTGTGCCGATCACGAAAAAAAAAACTGAATTATAGCAAGAATTGCTTAAACTGTTCGTAGCTCAGAAACTCGGGGAGTTCCCGAATGGAATGATTCCAATCTGTAATGGTCTTCTGGTAAAAATTCGAGAAATGAGGTCCACAATAAACAAGACGCATTGGTTTGCGCTTACTCGTAGTAGGCTTGATAAACTTTTTGATATTGGGGACACTCAAAACTTGAGTTATACCTTTGTAGATGAATAGTAGATCATGCATATTTCTTCTTTCTTCAATCGATCTCATATTAAACTTCTGTAATCGTTCTGAATATGAATTAAAGGGCTCATTGCATCTTTGGAAAACTCGACGTGTGAAAATTCTTAAAGGTTTTTCCAGGAGTTTTATTTGTTCTTTATTCATTGAATAACTGAAAATTTCTGTACAGTATTCTAGTAATGGTAACACAAAAGATTTGAACACTTTACTATAGAAGTTTAGATTGGTTGATGAAAGACATTTTAATAGCTGATTTACCCGTAAAAGTGCAAGATTGGAAATTCTAGTTATCTGATGTTGAAATGATAACTTATCATCAATCATAACTCCCAAATCACGGACTACATTTTGAGGCTGTGTAGGCAAACCATCAACAACATATATATATGGAAAGGACTTTTTTCGCCGATATGAATTATGCTGGTTTTGGATGGGGCAATTGACAGGCACCAAAGCTTGGACCAAGCAATAATTCTGTCAATTGATTCTCGAGGAATTGATTCATGATAAGGAAAAATATTATTTCATTGGGCTCAGATATTCGTGCTTTATTGAAATTGTTCTGCTTGAACATTTAGACTGTTTTTATTCCGAACTTACCATTTTTAAACGAACCACGTGTCAAAAGCGTGACAAATCTCGTTTTTCTGATTATTCGGGATTCGGGACTGTCGGATTCTAGGCCACGCGTGTGCGCTAAACAAAAGGTAGACGGAATCTCGTTTTTTTACTTTTATTTTTCCATTTTTTTAATTGTCAAACTAGAATTTACTTCTTACCTGTGGTTTTATTGTAGATTTTTATTGAATTTGTAAAAATAAATATTTTTATAAGAAAAGAGTGATGTTTTGATGACAATTTCCGCTTGTGTGACCGCGGAGAATGGTTATTTTCTGTATCCCATTTTAGGTAACTTTCTGTGCAGTTCGAACATTGCCAATTATTTCTAATCAAGGTGAGTGTTGGGAGAAATTTTGGGGATCTATAGAAAATTATAAAATCAAATGTCGACGCAGAAAAATGTTATAGGAATAGTTTTTGAACTGGAAAATCATTGTTTTTTAAATAATGATTTGTGATAAATCTGTAGAGTTTTATTATTGTAATAATATCTTTTCGAGTAACAGAACATAATTAAAATATTATTAAAACACAATGATGCTTGTTTGACCAGAAACTTAACAAGAAAAAAACAAAAATTTAAAAAATTAATTTAAAAACTGATATTTACACGTATCACCAGGTGAAACTAGAAAAAAATAAATAAAAAAACGTGAAAAGCACCGTGACCTAAAAAATGATTAAAATTCCTCCGTGCGATAAATGCATGTATCCAATACGACGAGCAGATGAGTTGATCACCTTGATGTGGTAGGTGTGTTTGTCGTCGTATGCAGAGCTGTTGAAATGGGCAAAATGTGGGTTCCAGATAGCCCAGATAAAAATGCCCATTCCATCCCACCCCACTTCGAGAAATGACCAGATAAACTGGGGTGGGCTGGGCTTTCCCAGGTGGGAAATATAATTCCAAAAATGTAGAAAAAGTTCACGTTTTGTATTTTTTTCTGACGGATTTGTCGTTTTTTGTTCATTTCATAAAAAAGTCGCATTTTTTTCAAGAAATGAAAGAAAAAAGAAGCCCACCTGGGCTCCCATGGGATGGTAATGTTTATCTGGGATTTTCCCACGTGAACAATTTTACTCATTTTTCCCATTTAAACTGGGAAGCCCATCTGGGGTACATTCCATTTCAACAGCTCTGGTCGTATGGAGCATTGAAGACGATCTTGGCATTTGGTTGGGTTTGGATATCTCCTGGTGGGACGGATTGCGCCATTTTGAATTGGATGGTGTGACTGGTTTAGGGCTCCTCTTAAATAGCAAGTAGATAACATCGCCACATATCAAGTCACGTAAATAATATTATTTCTGGGGAGAATTGATTTTTTTCTGACAAGTTGTGTAATTGTGAGTTGTGTAATTTAAAGGGGTGAATTTTTTTTGCTGAAAAACAAGTGTGCAAGTTGTCGTCATCGTGTGCGTAAAATGTTTTGTTTGTTGTGCACAACTTTTTGAACACAAAAAAAGAACATTTAAAAAATATATGTATAGCTATGTGTCAGCGAATTTTCGTAGTTTTTTTTGTTGATTTTGCTCAAAATCTGATTCATACAGATTCTTGCATTTGTGCGTAATTTATGGTGTTTTGGTGACGACAACTTTGCAGTACTTCTTCATTAGCAAAGAAAGAACATACACTACACCTTTAAATTGCTCAACTCCAAAAAAAATTAATTCTCCCCCGACTTATTCTTATTTTTTACGTGACTTGTAATTGTTGAGTTGTATTTGCCACTGGATATGACGTGGCGATGTTATCTTCTTGCTATTTAAGAGGAGCCCTAAACCAGTCACACCATCCAATTCAAAATGGCTCAATCCGTCCCACCAGGAGATATCCAAACCCAACCAAATGCCAAGATCGTCTTCAATGCTCCATACGACGACAAACACACCTACCACATCAAGGTGATCAACTCATCTGCTCGTCGTATTGGATACGGTATCAAGACCACCAACATGAAGAGACTTGGAGTCGATCCACCATGCGGAGTTTTGGACCCAAAGGAGGCTGTCCTTCTTGCCGTTTCATGCGATGCTTTCGCTTATGGACAAGAGGACACCAACAATGATCGTATCACTGTTGAGTGGACCAACACTCCAGATGGTGCCGCCAAACAATTCCGTCGTGAATGGTTCCAAGGAGATGGTATGGTTCGCAGAAAGAATCTTCCAATCGAATACAACCCATAGTTTGGAACCTTTTAAATGGAAATAAAAGATTTTCCTTATTTCTGTGATATTTTTGTGTTAAAAGAGTGGTCCTTCTTCGATAGTGTGCAATTTGTCGTTGCCGCGTGCGAGTGTATGCACAACTTTTTTAAAGAAAGATGATAAGCCAAAAAATATGTATTGGTTTAAAATTTGTACTTTCTAAAAATAAAACGACCACAAACAATATTTTGTTTCCGATATTTACCAATAAACAAATTTATTCATAAAAATCTTAATCATCTCTGATTTCTGACAAGAAAAATCATTTTCTGATCAATAACTCTGAATTATAAACTCCATCTGAAGCAGGTGAATTCCCCTCAAAATGTTTGATCATTCTCTGGTATCTTATTTTTCATGTCGTATCATCATTGGCGATGAATCACCCCCAAATATGTGCATTGTTTCAAAATTGATGTGTCATCTCCCACACAACAACTAAATATTTAGCCTTCCGTTGGCAATAAATTGTCAGTTCTAATTTTGAACGTGGCAAGAATATTTCAGGGATGTATACTATGCTACACATGTGTACATATGTGTACATATCTTCTAGCTCGGTTGGCATGGCGCCAAATGACCACCACTGAGCTTTTTGTCTTCTCCTCCTCCATCCTTTTTTCTTCTTCATCTTCTTCCTCTTCTACTACCAGATGTCCGCGCCGTTCGCCCTCTAAACTCTCCCCTTGCTCGCCCGCTATTTCGTCGTCCGTTTTGCTGCTCCGACACATGTATCTGTTGTCACCCCCTCCCCCTTCCACTACCCGCTATCTTCTCTCATTTCTAAAAAGCTTTTCCAACTTGTTGTCTTCAATTTTATTGTTGTTGTTGTTTTTGTTTTTTTTTCTCTGTGGTTTGTAATATTTTTTGTGCGCGCTCTTTGGTGAAGTATTTTCCTTTTTCTCTAATTCTATTCAGCTCTTTCGTCCATGCGTGTTCTTTGGACCGATGACTAGAAGTTGTCTTTGAAGAGCTCCAGAGCTTAAGATTAGGAAAACGAGCTCGATTGGGTACAAAGATCGCTTCTGGTTCAGCAAGGTATGATACACCAGGGTTGAATACTACGTCCCACCCATTTTCGCTCAAAATTTTCACTTGCACAAAAGTTTTTTGAAAAATCGTGAATGCAGCTTGTTCGCTCTATTGCGAACACGTTTGGATTTCACTCGGAAAATGAAATTTATTTCTTTTTTTCGTTTTCTCCGCTCGTTTTTGAATATCCAGGTGCATAGCTATTGTTAGAGCTTGCAAATCTAAAATAATCATGCTTTGAGTTATATCTGAAACTAGAAGTTCTTAAATAATGATTCCGACATTTTAAATTAGGCTAAACTTCAACGAACGAGATTAGATGTTCTTAATAAAGGTTTCCTCATATTTTGCCTTATTTAATTGCTGAATTTTCCTTGTTTATTTTGTGTAATGTGCTTTGATTATCAATGAACATTTATTTTCTCGACGAAAAACATTCAAAACATTCTGTTTTCAAAAATTTTCCCGAAAATTTTGATTTTTCTCCATTTCTTCTGCAATTTAAAAATATAACAAACAGAAATTGTTCACGTTTAGATAATTTGAAGTTCTTTGATCCGTATAATTCGATTCTGCTATCAAAAAACCTTTCAGATTGAATATTATCACTAGAGAGCTCTAGAGTTACAGATATCATGAGTGTCACCAATAACCGTTCCAATTAATTGTCCCTTTTCACATTATCCTAATTTTTAGTGGTTAATTAGCGGTGTCCTTTTTTAGAACCTACAAAGTGATGTGTTTTCTTGCCGAAATGTTCTTAGAAGTGCAGTCATGCACTTTTTTGTTGTTGAAAGATACAAAGAATAATTTTTAAACCTTTGGCGAATATTCGTATAAAGCCTATTTCGATTCCACAAATGTTGGTGAATGTTTTTTTCATGAACTGAACACATGTTTGATGTTTGTTCAACGAGATGGCTCCGATTCCAGCGTGGGACGAGTTGATTAACGATGTCCATCATTCGGGATATCGTTCCGCATGGGTTGAAAAAACCAATTTTGTCATTGAAAATATCAGTAAAGATGATTTGAAAATAGTAAAACTATGATTTTCTCATGTTTTATGAGTAATTTAGGCGTGGACCTACGGGTTGAACATCCATCTTTTACTGAAAGTTAAACTTCCTTGTCAGTTTTCAGCTTCAAAATCGCTGAAAATTTCACAAAGATAATATTTACGTTGTAAATTATTATGCCTTTTTCAAAATTATTCATGTTAAAAAAAATGTTTCGATTTTTTTGAAGCCGATGACCTTTCTTATTATTTTTTTTTGAATAATCAACCTGAAAATTCTGTAAAGTTAACTTCCACATCACTTACATTTTGGCGAGGTTGCACACCTGACTCGTAAAATTGGGCGGAAATTGAAATTTCACTGATTTCTGAACTCATTCACTCATAATGACGCCCTTTTTTATCAAAAATATTTGATTGAGCAACAAAATAATAATTATTATATTATAACATCATTTTTTTTTCACTTATCCAAGACAATGTACTTCATTTGACGTGTGAAGAGAAATATACAAAAACGTCACAATTTCCGCTTACATTTTTCGTTATATCATTTACTTTTTATAATAGTATATATACTTATGTATGTACCAAACTAGTGTTGTTCTTATCACTTGGCAACTTTTCCCCCCATATTTTTCGTTCACCACCCTTTTTGCGAAAAATAGTATCTGATTACAAACCACTTCCTGTCAAGTCAAAGCTTTTTTCCTCTTTCTCTTGCTGTTATTTTTTTTTGGTTGGTGGAACAAGCCAAAAAAAAACATTTTACTTGTTCTTTTGCATCGTATTCCCATGGGAATATTTGTGCATATTTTACATAATCAATTCTTTATTCGACGATTTTTTGTCGTTGTAAATAAGGAAAAAAAGTGCAGCACAACCAAGGTTAATGTGATATGCATCATTAACGATGGAGAATGTGCGGATTTTTTTGGAATACGAATTAGTAGATGAAGGGAATTTGTAGCATACTATGTTTAATCCTAATCTAAGATTTATTTCAGCTTTTATCAACTTGAGAGTTTCGCAGAAATATTATTTAGGAAAAATCGTTTTTTTTTAATAATTTTGTTGAAATTCATTGGAAAAATTTCACAAAAAAAACCAAAAACTATAGTATTTCTTCAAAGGCACATAATTATATGTCACTGGGCCTCGCAACGATTGTTCGAATTAAAATAAACCGCGTTTCATTTTTAATATTTTCATTTCGCAAAATTTCCTATTTTTCGATTCACCTGTGAAAGCCAGGGGTAAAATTCAATTTTTAAAATTTGAAGCTGATGAATAACTCAAAATTTCATTATTTTTTATATCTGATTGATTCTTATCCAGTTAAAAAATCTAGAATTTTCCTGTGGATCTTGTAATAATTGTTTGAATAACTTTTGCAAACATTTCATTAATTTTTTTTTCTCACCAGTAATATCAGGTTGTAAAATAGCGGTTTTCGGTTTTTGAACTGAAAAACGCTTAAAATCTTTGATTTTCATAGTGAAGTCGCATCTAGAAGCACCGCATTTTTCAAAAAGATTTTTCGTTTTGCGAAAATTCCGATGATCCGTCTTTAAAACAATTTCCGCTCCATTTTTCATTCTCGGTGGCCAAAAATATTTTTTATTTCTCGCTTTTTGAGCGCAAAACCTCTCAAAATATTTTCAAGGTTCATTTTGTTTCTACCACCCGTTCATTATTTTGACCAATCTATGTATTTACCCACCCCCTCTTTCTCGCAAGAAAAAAAAAACACATTTCAATTTCTCAAATTCGTCACCTTCTTCGTTTCATTCATTTATTTTGCCAACAAAAGAAAATGTTCTCCTCCTGAACTTTGAATTGTTTAAATGACCTGAATGTCTGTCTTGTTAACTATATACATAACCTGTGCACATGATTATTTGAGTACCGTATATAGGAATTGAAGAAATCCTTCGAGCCAACATATTAGTGCGACGTTTCGACTCTCCCCCCAAATGTAAATATTTGGACATTTTTTGAGCTTTTTCGCATTTTCTCTCTCATCATCATCATTTGACCCTTTTTACACTTTTATGTGTGTCATAGTCAATGTATTTTGTTACTATTGTTATTATTTTTAGTTGGTTCCATTTTTTCCTTGTTGATAATATTCAAATAATGTGATTTTTTTTTATTATGCTAAACATCATTTCGTCGCTAGTGATTCATAATGTTTTTTTGTTCGTGAAATAAGAATACACTTCTTCTCCACATTTTCTCACATATATTTTATTTCCTACAGCACATGACATGGATACTAATCATATAGAGGAAAAGCAAAAACTTCTGGATGAATCAAGAACATCAAGTGCCAGGTTTCAGGTATGGTGAAGTTATAAAAGGGGCGGGGCTTGTGGTCAAAAAAATATGTTCATTTTTTCATAAATATTATGCGAAATAGGTTTGAAGTAAGTTTTCATGCCATTCGATAAAACTTCTATGCTGTTTTAATTTTTTGTAAAACTGCGCGAAAAGCTGAAGTCAAGGTCCGAGAACCTATAATCGTTTATAGAAATGTTAAAATTGAAAAAAAATGTTGTAATTTTCACTTTTAGAATGATAGAAACTTCAAGCACACCCAATTGTGCTTAAAAATGTGAGAATTCCGAAAATCTTCAGATTTTTAAACGTTTTTACATGAAATCAGGATGAATTTCATTTATTTTTCTTGCATTTCATTTCAAACTCATTTTTCAAGCTTCTCAGGACATTTTTTTTCTTTTTCATGTCAAAGAACCCCTTTATTATACTGAAAACATGTAATTTCAAAAAAGAAATCTACATTTTCAGCTTTTTGCGCAGAATTTAGACAGGATGTTGATCAGCACGAAAATTGTATCGAATGACGTGTTTCTGAATCCAGAAATCTTAAATAAAAATCACAAGTCAGTTTTTTCTTTTGCAGGTTAGTAAAACGGATGGTGTTGAGAAGGAGAAAAGTGGCAGTGAGCCACCTCCGTCGAATGTCGAACCAACTGTAACTCGAAAAATGAGTGCGACCGGTCGATTTATGGTCGTTTCGGAGAATGACGCGAAAGACGAATTGGCCGAACTTCGAGAAGACGACAAATCGCCAGCTGGCACAAGACATCGGGGTGTTCACTTCTCAGTGGGTGACAAGGAAGAGGCCGAAAATCAGGATACTCTACATCGACAAGCATCGCAAGATCATCAAACCACGTACAATATGAAGAGTTGGAGGAACATGAAAACCATCGAGCACCCGCCAATTATTGATTTTTACCGAAATTCCGTTGACACTGAAAGTATATTCGTCAGACCCTCTATGGCTCAATTAATACATGGTAATCAAACTATTCCGGAAGAAATTGGATTCGAAGAACTCAATGCTCATACTCATCATTTGGAAGAATCACCATCGGACGAGGATCACAAACTAGGAAAGATTGAGAAAATGAAAACTCCACAAACTCAGGTATTTATTGACGTTTTGATAATTGCCAAAAGTCTGAAAACGTTAGAAATATTGTTGTTGACAGTAGGGATTTGAATTCTTTGCGGGTGGCCAAGTTCTTTGAAAGTTAGTCTTTAAAGTGTCAAATTGTGTGCAAAAAAGGGGAAGCTGTCATTTCCAGAAAAAAAAACCAAGTTTCCGAGGAAAAATGGGATCTTTGCGAAAGATTCGAAAATTCTAGAAAGAAACATCTGAAATCACTCGGTAGGCCAAATATTCAAGACTGAATCCCATTGAAAATTTCAGAAACTGGAAGTTCTGAACATTTTCAAGATGAAGTTCAATTTTTAAATTAAATAATGATGCAAATTTATGTTTTTTAATTTAAAAAGTGAATTTTCGACGGTATTATAGTTATATTATTTCAGACCTGATATATTTGTAAAAAATATGCTCTGGATTTGAACTTTTTAGTCTCATATTCCTGGGCTTGATTTAGATTTCAGTACATACCTGAACCAGATTTATTCAAATCATGAAAAATAAATGAAAACTCAGAAATTTCCATATTTGATGCAGGGTTTTCAAAAATTCCTGATTCTCGTAGAAAATACATGAATCTGGTAAAACTCAGATTAAAATACGCATAACTCCAAGAAGAAGTTCGAAATTATCGGAGCAATCGTGTTCACTTCATGTCAAAATAGTTATGTTTTTACTGAAATTTAACATTTTCATGATAATGACCGTCAAAGTTAATTGAAAAACCACAATAGCCACAATTTGTTCGTAAATCAGAAAGTTTGAATCAGAAAACCATGTTTCTTCCCTCAAACTTAACCACCTATTTTTCAGAATCGTGTCAAATTCGGCTGGGTGCAAGGAGTGTTCGTCCGATGTCTCCTCAACATTTTCGGCGTCATGCTCTATCTTCGTCTCAGTTGGGTGACCGGTCAAGCTGGTATAGGTTTAGGCACTTGTATTGTTCTTCTCGCTTCACTTGTCACAACGATCACCGCCATATCAACTTGTGCGATATGCACGAATGGTGACGTCAAAGGTGGTGGAGCATATTATCTGGTTAGTGATTGAAGTTTCTATTTAGAACTCGAAATTTGAATCGAGAGTTTTCAGATTTCTCGCTCATTAGGGCCCGAATTTGGAGGCTCAATAGGTATCATATTCTCGATTGCGAATGCGGTTGGAGCTGCTATGTATATTGTTGGATTTGCTGAAACTGTTAAGGATATTCTTGGTGGAATGGGAAAACCTCTAATTGATGGTGGAATGAATGATGTTAGACTTATTGGATTCGGTAAGAAAATTGAACATTTATGAGTTAATGAAAGTAAAAATAATTATTTCAAAATTCAACATCAAAGAAAATTTAAAAAAAAAACGACTATGAAAGCCGAAAAATACGAAACAAAAATCGTTGTTTTTTACAGTGACTTGTATCGTTTTAATGGCGATTGTGTTCATTGGGACCGAATTCGAATCAAAAATGCAAATGGGTCTACTTTTCATACTTCTCGCCTCACTTGTCGATTATTATTTGGGAACGTTCATCACCAAGGTGCCCAAACACGGAATCACTGGATATAGCATGGACACGTTTCGCTCAAATTTTTGGCCGCAATTCGAGAAAGAAAATTTTGAAGACGAGCACGAGCAGACATTCTTCTCGGTTTTTGCCATCTATTTCCCCGCTGCCACTGGTATAATGGCTGGTGCGAATATAAGTGGAGATTTGGCTGATCCGCAAAGTGCCATACCGCTAGGAACGTTGCTTGCTATATTTTCGACAACGATTGTGTACGTAGCGACTGTTTGGATCACTGGAGCAACTACTGTCAGGTTAGTGGCGTGGAGTCAGAAAAGCCGAACAGAAATGGCCGAAATGTCATCTCTGAGCATTTCATGAATTAGGAAAGGCAAAATTAAATTCATCTCTCGACCAAAACCTAGAAAACATTAAAATAAACTTTTTTTGCTGGTTTTAACGCATTTTCAAAGCTTCAATTGGACTTTCTCTAGTTTTCAAAGTTGAAACCTTCATTTAAGTTTTTATTATTACAACACTTTTTAAATTAAAATTAAAATACTTTCAAACAAAAAATACAAACTTATTTCGAAAAAAATTATCTCAATTCATAATTAAAACAACCCAAAAAAAAATCATTCCAGAAACGCCGATGGCTTATCCGCACCGATTTTCAACAATTCTCAACTTGTTCCACCGATTTGCACAAAAGATTTATCATGCAAGTTTGGCCTGATGAAAAACCATCACATAATGGAGGAAACCTCTTTATTTTCCCATCTCATCATTGCCGGAATCTTCGCCGCCACTCTCTCATCCGCTCTAGCCAGTCTTGTCAGTGCTCCGAAGGTTTTCCAAGCCGTATGCAAAGATAGGCTATTCCCGAAAATTGGATATTTCGCAAAAACATATGGAAAAAGTGAGGAGCCGAAAAGAGCCTATGTACTTGGATTCCTTTTGGCCTTGTCGATGGTTGCTATAGGTATGTTAATGTCTGAAAATTGTATACCAAACATATAAATGTTTTAGGTGAATTGAACGCGATTGCTCCAATCATTTCGAACTTCTTCTTGGGCAGTTATGCACTTATAAACTACGCGTGTTTTGATCAAAGTTTCGCCGACTCGCCAGGTTTTCGACCGGGTTTCAAGTACTATAACATGTGGGTGTCGCTAGTTGGAGCCATTCTTTGTGTAGTTGTTATGTTCATTATCGATTGGGTGACGGCTCTCGTCACATTCTTCTGCTTTGCCGCTATTTTCATGTATATTCTACATAGAAAACCAGGTATGAAAAAGACCGGACAAAATGGTATAAATTTGTTGAAACGAGGAAAAGCAGTGTGAAAATAGGGGTTTAATGTTTAAAAAGTCAACTGAAATTCATTAAAAAAATTTCACACCGTTCAGAAAGCTGAATCAGATTACTAAATGCTGTAAATTTTAAAATAAGAATCAAACTTTGAAATTAGAAAGACCGGTTTTACATTTTTTTTCTTTCAATTTTCAGAATACTTTCAATAGTTAATCTGAATAAGTGATAATTTGCACCTGAAATATCCTCAATTATTCACACATACCTTAATCTATGAAAAAAACAAGTATTTTTTGCAGATGTAAATTGGGGATCGTCAACACAAGCTCATAGTTACAAAAACGCGTTGTCCGCAATGATCAAACTGTCAACAACCGAAGAACACGTCAAAAACTATCGACCCCAATTCCTCGTCCTAACCGGAAATCCAGCTGCTCGTCCATCCCTCGTCGATTTCGCCAATAATATCACGAAAGGAAGTAGTTTGTTGATATGCGGATATGTTGTGCCGTATGACCCGTCGGATCGCGTATTCTCAGTGATTCGCAAGTTGGATCGACAATTGAATGATTGGTTGAGAAGGAGAAGAGTGAAGGCGTTTTATCAAAGTGTTGCGAATTCGAGTTTGAGAATTGGAGCACAATCGCTTCTACAGCTCACTGGAATTTCTAAGATGAAGCCGAATATAGTTTTGGTTGGATTCAAGTCGAATTGGTATAAGGAAGGACCGTCGGAAGCGAATCTCAATGAGATGAATGAATATTTCGGAACGATTCAGTCAGTTTTCACTTTAATAAATCCATTCCAAAAACTAAATCCATTCCAGAGATGTGTTCGATTGTAACATGGGTGTTTGTGTTCTACGCAACGGACAAGTTGGCCTCGATTTTTCGGAAGCTATGAAAAATTTGAATATTGGCGAGACTAAACCGTTGAAATTGGCACAAATGGAAGAGAAAGTTGTTGTCGAGTAAGAATTTCTCCACTTTTCGATATAAATATTTATATTATTTTTTCAGGAAAGTAAAACTGATTGAAAAAGAAGAGCCACCAGCGGCAACACAAGATGATGAATGTGAGTTTCATCTTTTTTTCTGAAATTAAAGGATAGAGTAGTGTGTAGATTCTGGATCCTAGAAAAATATAAATTCATATTTTTAGCAGCTAGGTTATCGTATCGGGGAAGTTCCAGGAGTATGGAAATGTTTCAGAGGATTAACACTTTTTATATTTATGGTGATTTAGATGTTGTGAGAGATTTAATTGTTGTGAGGTTTTGTGAAAATTGAGGGGATTTAGAGCTTGAACAAAGAGCTGGAACAGTTGCAGTCTGAAAATCACTGAAAATGGTGTTTTTCAAAGTCTCGGTTCAGTTTTCTAAACCGTCATATACTCTGAAAGTGTTAGAATTGGTTTTTCAAAGAAAATTTAGCTTCAACTGCAATTTTTATCATAATTTACTTGCAAAATCTAAAATTTTAAACTGAATATTTTTACATTTTATTGATTTTCGTATTGAATTTCGGTGTCAAAATCAATTGTAAAAAAAATTAAAAGTTGTAACTCTGTCCATGTGTTGTGAATTTTTTTTACAATCCATTCATCAACCATTCTATTTTCAGCATCAACTTCTTTAAATGAACAATATGGGTCGGATCAAGAAGATGAGGATAGAGAATATGAATCGGGTAGAGAAGAAGAAGAGGAAGAAGACGATGATGAAGAGGAAGAAGAGGAAAAATCAGAAGATGTTGAGAAGGCTGAGAAATTGGATGACAGTGATCGACATCGACATCATTTTTCACTAAGAAGGAGAGGTTCACGAAGGCATACAATGGAGCAGAAAGCGTTGTTGGCGTCGATTTCAAGATTTCAACGAAAAGTCAAGAAGGTGATTTTGAAGAATCGGTAGATATGGTCGAAAAATTCCGAAAAATACCTTGATTTTCGACAATTTTTACCAAAATTCATGCCGAATCAAGTTTATAACAGAATACAATTGATAGTTCTAAAATTCCAGGGTGTAATTGATGTTTGGTGGTTGTATGATGATGGTGGTCTCACTCTTCTCATTCCGCATCTTCTCACAATTCCGAAAAGTTATCTAGAAGGTGCTCGTCTTCGCATTTTCACCATATCCACAAGTTCTCGAACCATGGAACAAGAGCAACGAGGAATGGCGGCGCTTTTGTCGAAATTCCGCATTGATTTTAGTGATGTTTCGGTGATTGCGGATATTGGAAAGAAGCCAAGACAGGAGACGATGAAGACGTGGCAATCGATAATTGATCCGTTCATTGCGCAAGATGGCAATTGTCCGACGGGAATGACGACGAATTCGGAGTTGAGCTCGCAAAGAGATAAGACTTATCGACAGTTGAGAGCTGGAGAATTGTTGCAAGAACATTCGGTTAAATCAGATCTTATTGTTATGTAAGTTTTTTTTAAAGTCACAAGAACCAGTTTTTCAAAAAATGTGAATTTTAACGTAATAGAAAATTTTAAAATCCCGGATTATAACAAAAATGGGGAAATGAATTTTCAAGGTTTGAAAAATCGCAAAAGAATTTTCTAAATTCAGTTTTAAATTCAAAAATTTATTCTCTAATTCAGAAGTTTTAAATTCAGTTATTCGAAAAGATCATACGTTTTCGATGTAAACAGAAGCTAAAAATAATTGAAAAACAAAATTTCTGAAATTCAAAATGAGATTTTTTGGAAACACAGGTTTTTTTTCACTTTTTGAACATTTTTTTTTCATTACGAACCTGAAAGTTTGGAAAATGTTGTTCTCTGTAAAACAAAGTTTGAAATTTCACTTCAATAATTATAAAATATTAAACTTTCTAGATTTTAATTTGCAAAGGCGAAAAAATTCGGGAGCGGAGGTTAAAAAATCTATTTTTAACTCGAAAAGTTCATCCAGAAACTTTTCGAAAATTTAAAATTTTTCGCAAATAAATCAATTTTTGACAGCACCTTTCTGAACGAATAGTAAAATATTTGAAAATTACGAAAACTCCTTAAAATTTTCTCAATTCATATTTTATTTTTCAGGACACTTCCTGTTCCTCGAAAAGGAATGGTCAGCTCATCCCTCTACCTTTCCTGGCTCGAAGCCATGACACGCGGTCTTCCCCCAGTTTTGTTTGTCCGTGGAAATCAGCAATCTGTACTGACTTTCTACTCATAAACTTGACATTGTTATCATTAATATTATCATTTCTTTTTCTAATATTTAGAACAGAATTTTATTTTATTTTTTTTACCACTATTCCGGTGTCTTTTTTTTCGTTTTGAAGAGTGCTTTAATGTTCCCTGTACAATAATATATAATGTAACCCAGAGAATTTCTCCTCTTTTTTCTTCTAATTTCTTCTTGAAAATAATCATATCACTTTTTTCGCTGACGGTTTGTTTTGTTAATGAATTTTTAATTTAACTATTTTTCTAGAAGAATAGTTTATCTATTTACAAATAGTATATTTGAATATCACTTGGTCAGAATTGCACCCTGAAAAATATTTGTCATGTTTTGGGTTTTGGTGGGGTTAGGGTGACTTACATTTCCCAATTTCAGACCAGAAATATTGCCAAGGGTGTATGGAGGGGTGTCCACGTTGGCGGATTTACAATAGGCCTGAAAAAAGAATATTTGAGGGAAAACGCGCTCTATTGATAAACACAGTTCAATGGGTATTTTGAGGGTTCCGAGAGCTGAACTGGATTCACAAATCGTGGTGAATTGAAAACTAGAGAATTTTGAAATCAATTTTCTTTAATTTCAGGCTGAATGAGCAGGCTTCAGGCCTGTCTCATGTATTTTCAAAGTGAATTTAAGAATTTAATTTCAATTTTCAGCAATATTGGGGTTTTTTCAGACATATCTGATAGTTTCAGTGTTTTTTAGGCCTAGAATTAGACTTCTTATAAAGATTATATTCGATCCTATTAATTCAGGGAAATTTAGGTAATTTTTGAAAATTTTTGGGGTTTTTGATGAATTTTCAGAGTAATTTAGGATTTTCAGATTTATAAGGTTGTTTTTGTTGAATTTAGGTTACTTCTTAGGGTTATCCAATCATTTCTGGTTTATTTGAAGCTTTTACGACAAAAATTTGGCTTTTTAATTTAGATTCTGAATTATCATAGTCAAAATGATAGCCTGTTTTCAGAGAATTCAGGTGGTTCTTGAACATTTTCAAGTTTTTCTCATGAATTTTTTTATTTTTATAAACATATTTTAACCGATCGGGGGCCTAAGCCTGAAATAATTAGATTATAGATTTTGTCATCGACAACACGATTGTTCGATGATATTCGAATGATTACATCCTTTTGCCCGTCTTCCAACACTTCAAAATCGCCACATCAACTCCGGCTCATGTATATCCACCCGCTCAACACCTACAACAACTCCTGTCAATCAACAAAGTCCATATCAATCCGAGGAACGACCAAACGCGAAGAAAAACAACAATCGGAGAAGAAAACAATCTTTCAAATTGCCTCTCATCAAAAAACACACATTTGAATTGCCGCTTGTCGCGTTGTCGCCACGAGACCACACACAAGGACGCATACACAGAATAATTCTCCGCCCCTTTTTCTTTTTCTTTTTTTGGGCCTCATTCTTGTTTGTTCGTTGGTCCGTTGCTGCGGTTTTCGACCTTTTATTCCTTCTATTGGTTGTTGTTTTTTGTCCCGTCAATTGGGAATACATAAAAGTTGTTATTCGACGTGTTTTGTTTGGATTTGGAACGCTTCCTGCCGCTACTTCAATCCGTCCGTCTGTTAGTCGACTATCAAAGGAAAAATGTAAGTACTTTCACACTGGTCTCCATAAATCTATCCTAAAATTACTCAAAATATTCTCATAATTTTTTAATAGATTTTTGGTGTCAATATTCAAGTTTCTTAGGAATTCCACAATTATGGGTTCAAATTAATACCATAGAACTTTAAAATTATAATTCTGGCACCGATAGAAGAGCTCAGAAGTAAAAAGCGATACTCTAGTTCAGACCTATCACTCACCTTTGCTTTCGTATTAATTTCATTCAATTCACTTTGCTGACTTCCCGACAAATTCTCAATAACATTATTCACCCTAGCATATCTCGTTTTCCTTGGCAAACTATAGAAATCCGTTTGACTCGTCATATTACAAATCTCCGAATAAGCAGTCTGAACACCGGTGGATGCATTGCTCATCAAACCATTGATGTATTGTTGAGATAGGGTGATGTTGGTCAACGCGGTGGTGACTTCGGTGGAGTCGGATGTGACGATTTGATCGGCGACGCGCGATTGGTAGAAGGTGTTGCATTCTTGGCTGCTCGCGGTGCTGTTTCGACGCATGTTTAGGTCCTGGAAAGTGTAGGCTTAAAGAGGTTGTCCGAGCTCACAGGCAAAAAAAAAGTATCTTTTTTTACCGCGGTTTTTTAAAGGCGGTGTTTGCACACAATTGCGCGAAATTCAAAAATGATTTTTTTTTTTGTTTTTTTGTTCCAGATGAGTGTAAATAAGACTAACAGGCAAAAAGAAGTCATCGTGGGAGGTGGGAGAGACTGACATAACATAAACTGGCACATTTTACGACCTTACAGAAAGAATATTCCATGTTGCACAAAATTTGGCAAAAAAATGGAAAAATAACGTTTCATGTGTAATCTGAACAGTTTTGGAGAAAGATTTCAGTGTATTGGTTATAAATCGAAATATATTCTTCATTTTCCACACCAAATCAACGAGTTTGCGGATATTTAGCCAATAATATCACGAAATATTTGAAAAATTTTAAAAATATTCTCCCGAAAACTGTGCGGCAAAAGCGCATATTTAGTGTGCGGACCATTGCCATTTTCAGACAGGACAAACTCCTCCCATTTTTGCAGAAACATGTTTTTTATTTTGGGAAAGTTCGTAACTAATTTTTTCTGAATAAAAAATACTTTTTTTTTCACTGTGAGCTATGTAACTGTAAGTTTTTTAAGTTTCTGTAATGTAACTGTAGTTTTCTGCACACAAAACACACAACTTGACGTAAATGTTTACAATATCGTAGTTCTCAATGGAGCAAACAAGCTTCTTCGTTTCATTTTAAAAATTTTAGTGGAGAAAATTGTTTTTCAAATTGGTTAGGTGTCTTCAAAGCAACACACCAAGCTATTTTGAAAGAAATGTTAATTATTTTCATTACTTCTAACAATTGTTTGTTTTTTTTTTTTTTAAATTTCCGAACAAAATATGAAAAAAAAAACTATTTTCTCAGAAAAAAAATCAGGAAATCGAGATTTGAATACCCTCCTTTTTTACTTTTTGACGCTAAAGAACGGGCTGACGGAGTGTCGTTAATCTCTCCTGAGACGAACAAAAGAGAAAATGCTCGTCAATTTAAATGCATGTTGTGTACACACAGTTTGTGCTGAACAGAATTTTGAAGTTTTTTAGTTGAATTTAAGCAATTTTCATAGTTTTAGAATACAATTTTTGCTCATTAATAGAAAGTTACTCAAATTTTGAATGACTTATATACAAAAATGACTTGTATAACTGATGGCCTCATAATAATCACTTACAGTATAAATAACCGTATCTTATTTACATGCCGTACTATGTACAGTACCTTTATACAATACCAGGAACAGTACTCTTTCAGTAGTCTTGTATAGGTGAGGTACAGTACTCCACTACAGTACTCCCAGATCATTTTCAGGTGTAGTAGTACTAAAAGAAGCTCTCGATGCATACACTTCACGTGCACACGGTCACGACAATTTGCACACTTTTTTTTAAATGAATTCGGACAACCCCTTTAACGTGACCCTATTTTTTTTATCTTAAAATCAAATCATCAAAGAATAGTCCCCAAAAAAAGGCTCATTTCTTTAATCTCTTCAGCCATGAAGTATACAAACCAATTTTTAATCCTATGCTTCTTCTTTCCATGTGCATTTGTGGTGAGTTATGACACCAGATCTTACGACAAATTGCATTTTTTCAGAATTGTGTAGATTTAAAATCAATGTTATACGAGTCGGATAGCTCTGAAGATGTTCTATATCGATCGATATATTTCGGATATTGCATTTTTATCCTGACACTTATATTATTGACACATATTTATGCGGCGGTGAGTTTTATTTTTTCGAAAATTTGAAAAATATAAAATTTCAGATAGTTAGACCAGCTCCGAAGAAGTATCACTATGTTGTGCAATAAAAAATGTTTTTTTTTTCAAATTGAAACGCGCGCTTTGAAAATAGGCTCCGCCCCTTTTGTACACACAGCTTGCCAGCGCGCCGGACCAGTGAGATGTCGGGCGCGTGATTTTTATAAGAGAAGAGAGAGATAGAAGGACGCTTCACGTGCGTGAAGAGAAGTTTTGTGATGTGTGTGATATTTACCTGTATCCATCTCGCCAATTGTGAAGAATATGTTGTGTTTAGTGTAGATGTAGCGGTTTCGACGTCTCCTAATCCACCATCTCCACCACCACCACCACCATATCCACTTGTCGACAAAGCATCACTATCCGTCACCAATTGCAATGGTTCCCCTGTAGCGTCACCCACTGGCTGCGGACCATTCGGATCTGGCTCATTCTCCGCCGCATTGTTGGGCACTGTCGATGCTTCCGGTTTGCCGGTTGGCATATTCTCGAAATTGTAGGTTGTCCCTTTTTTGGGCGGCTCGGTTGATTGTTCGGCGGCGCCCGTTTCGAGATCGTAGACGGCGTCGGTGGCGTCGGTTTGCTCTTCGGGTGGAATGACGATTATGACTTCTGTAATGGATTTTATTCTATCATTTAGCTCACTACCAGGTTACTCTACTTTTGAGAGGTATTTCGAGCTTTTTACTGGTTTTAAAATGCGCTTCTTCACCAGGCAACCAAAAATTTTCAGGCCGACAAAAAATAGTCTCATTTCTGTAATATTATATGACATGTCCCTTTAAAGGGACACGAAACGTAGTGTCCCTTTGAAGGGACATGTCACTGGTCTAAGATGGTTCTTAGGTTCATCTGTTCTTGCAAGATAACCAAAAATAGCCAACAAAATATGAGTTTCAAGCTGGGTTACTGTAGTTTCAGTTTTTTTTTGTTGGGAAAAATTCTGTTGAAGCGTAGAGTTGAAAATACAGTACTCCAATGAGAGAAAATGTCAACAAAAAAAGTTGGGTTCAAAAAAAAATGTGATGCTGAACTTTAGAACTACCGTACTCTACACCAAAAAAAGGTAGTGATCTATTTTTGGATGGAAATTCATTGATCACGAAAAAATCCCATTTTCACTGATTGTTCAATAAAAATTTAGTTTTTTTCAATGCGAAATTTGAAAAGCGCGCGCTTCGAAAATAGGCTCCGCCCCTTTTGTACACACAGCTTGCCAGAGCGCCGGACCAGTGAGATGTCGGGCGCGCGATTTTTATAAGAGAAGGGAGAGATAGAACGGCTTCTCACGCGCGTGAAGAACATTTTTATTCTTTTTTTTAGTGAAATTTTGTGATGTGTCGGCTGGTTTTCAGGCTTTTCAGGCTTTTCAGGCCTATCAAAGGATGGCCTTTTTCAAAAGTCCAAAAAGGGTTGATCGATTAGGTTTTTCAAAGGTCTGTACCTTTGAAGTACCCTATTATTCAGGCACATGCATCAAAACTGAAAACAAAACAAATTTATATATAGACATGTAGATAACCCCCAATCAATTTCATTTAACCATGCATTTTTGTGACCTCGCGCAGAACCATTTTCATGTCTCCTCACCTGATCCTGATCCCGAACCTGAACCATCATCATTTATATCAGTCTCATTGGTGATTGTAAAACCACCATCATCATGTTGAGCACTTTCTCCCGACCCCGAAGAATCATCGTCACTTTTCACAGGTGACGATGATTCGGTGTCTGAGGAGGATGAATCTGTACCTGAACCGGAGCCGGAACCTGATCCTGACCCACTTGAATAATCATAATCATAGTAGTAGTCTCCTGAGCCGGAGCCGGAGCCCGAACCTGAGCCCGAGCCCGAAGAGCCATAGTAATCATAGTATTTGTCAATGTCGGCCTCATTGTAGACAACGACCACGTCATAGGCCTGAGTGGCTAGAAATAATAGGAATATGAATATAAAAATGGAACCTTTTTTCATTTTTTCGGTGATTTTTTCGAATTGTGAACCTAGAAGGGCGGTTGGGAGATTAAAAATAATTGGGAGAGGGGGAAAATTTTTTTTTTTTTTGTTAATCTCGTTGGGGATGTTCTCGTCGTCACAGAACAGATGAAAAGACCGACAATATTGTTTTTTGTGTTAGGTTCGCTCATTGAAATACTTGGAAATCGCATTCAATGATTCAGATGTGTTGAAAATTATAGGAGACAATGCACAAAATGCAAAAAAAAACAAAAGTTGAATAACATTCTGAAAATAAATTTCAAACTCGTTCCAAATGTGTGGCTGGAGCGCGTTTGCTTGTTTGCAAAGAAAAAAAAATTATTTTTTTTTAATGCGCAGATTTTTCCTTTCGATATCGGTTAATCTGTTTGTAAATGGAAGTTTTGTTTTTCAGAGCATGTCAGTCATAGTAGGATGAGCAAGAGCAGCGGCAGATGTTGAGAAGCACTTTATCAACGACAGGAGAAGCGAGTTGGCTGAAACAAAACATTTTCATAAGGTGAGATATTGAATTTTGTTTCTTTTATGAATTATTTTGCTTCAGCTGGAATTGTTGAATTCGGAGGATCTTCAGTGTCTTGAGAAGCTGCGATGGAATTCTGAAAAAGGTAAAACAATGTTTATATTTCCTTGAAAATATAGAAAAAAGTAAAACATTCTGTCCAGATCCGAGAACTTTTTATTGGTTTAGAGCTGACTTATGAATGCGAACATACATTTTTTCAAAAAGCAACTTTCCAATTAGTATATAGGTAAGATATAATTGTCTTAAAAGTTGTTAATAAACTCACAATAGCTTGTCAGCTTCTTAAAAACATAAAAATGGCTGGAACAAAATGAATTTGACAGGTATCATATGTGTAATGAAACTGATAAGAGTTTGAAGCAAAAGTGATGGACAATCTGCGAATTATTGTTGATTATGGATATGAGTTCGACTTTAATAAAATTTTGCAAAACTGGTGTAATAATTAAGAAAATTAATATACAGATATGGTGAATATTTGAAAAAATAGTTTTAGATTCGATTTAGTTTAGTGTGATTGTTAAAAATATGTGACAAAAATTCACAAATATACTATAATACTCCGGAAGTTGAATATTCAAAAGTTTTGGATGTTAGCATACAGAAATTCACAAATATATTTAATTATCAACTAAAATTTTCAAAAATGTAGGTTCTTCGAACCAACTTAGCTAAGCTTAGTTCTCAATTTTTTAAAAATTGACAGAAAAAGATCGACTACCTCAATATTAAAAAAAAAAAAAAGAAAAAATTGAAAGAGTACGTGAAACGTGAGCCACGTCATCATGGATAATTTCAAAAAATAACCAGACAGTTCAGTGTTTTCTTTTTTCGCGAAGAATTCAATTATGATTCAAAAATCGTTGGCGTTTTTGGTAATCTTAGCTTCTTTTGCTTACTGTGAAAAGATATTGTGCGGAGAAGCTGAGTGGACAAGAGGGGACTTCTGTCAAATAATTGATGGATTCGAGTTAGTTATTGAAGATGGTTAGTTTGATGGTGGCTTCATGTGCAAGAAGTAAAATTTCCAGGATTGAATCACGAACAGTTGGCCAGCTTAATAGAAGTACGTCAAGGGATGCGGATAAACACTAAAATGTTACAAAAATTCGACGTGATGCCGTCGTTGGAGAAAGTATCAAATAATTTTGGCCCCTCCATTGTCATATCTGAAAATGCTCAGTTTCAACGAATTTCGTTTCCCAGGTTGAGCTGACGGCACAAGTGTTTTCCACTACGAAAATGCAAGTTTCGCTGCTCATTTTTGCGAAAATAAATTACTGTAAGCATTTCGCAAATTACCTGTAATTCAATGTTACGTTTCAGAGAACGAGATCGAAACAGAATCGGCTGCCAAATCGGATTGACAAAGTGCGATGCGCGTTTAGTAAGTATTGATAAAAATATGGACGATGAATTGATTAGGGCTTCAATTAGGAAGAATACGCAGAAGAAAAGCTCGAGTATTGAAATTTGGGTCTATCTCATCTTCGGATTATGCCTTGTTATAGCTGTAATAAATGGATTTTTGGCTGTTAAAGTGTATAAGATGTATAAGAAGTTCAAGAAAACTCGACGAAGAAAAAAAAGATGGCGATCAGAAAGAAAATCGACTCAAAAATCAAGAAGGCAAAAAAAAAGAAATATTAATTATTGATTTTGTTCCATTCGCTTCGTTTTATTTATTAAAGAGGAAATACTAGAACAAATTCAGAAAGCTATTTTTTTATTGATTTTTTGAACAGTAATTCTTTATGAGTGATTAAACGATAAAACGAAAATTTATACATTATGTGGAGGTAATCCTATCCGGTTTTGACAAGACGATAAGTTTCAAACCTGATTAGAAAAACTCGTTGTTATTGTTGAATTTTTTACGAGTTGAAAAATTAGCCAGTATTTTTTTCACACTGGAAAAATTGGATAAATTTTCTCGGAAAAGCATCCAAACCGCATTTTTACGCTATGGAGTAGCTCCAGAGAACACCATAATCACTCCAACCACTGGTACCCCAGAAAAAAATTATGGGACCCCTCCTTAACCTTAGTCACCCCCTAGGCATTAAAATGTAAATTATAGGCGGACGCTACTAATAAACCTACCCCAAACGCATATCTTGGGAACCAAAAAATTTAAGCTAACCAAACTTGGCAAATGGGTTCAGAGCACTACTGGTACCCCAGAAAAAAATTATGGGACCCCTCCTTAACCATAGTCACCCCCTAGGCATTAAAATGTAAATTATAGGGGGACGCTACTAATAAACCTACCCCAAACGCATATCTCGGGAACCAAATAATTTAAGCTAACCAAACTT